>CM060317.1:82762117-82772117 GCA_030674155.1 Stramonita haemastoma
GCCCCCCCCCCTCCCCACCCTGCCTGCAGTGGCCCTCCATCACGCCTCTCCACGGCACATGGGACTGTCAACTACAAAGGCTGCTTATGTGCCCGGCAACATGCTCAGAATGCGCCTTTTACCCTGAAGGCGTGCAGTTAAAGGAATAAACAGCTTTCAGTTACCTACCCCCCCCCCCCCTTCTTCCTTCACCCTGACCCAAGCTGACTTGCTCAGTGACCCCACTTTGAGCCAGGAGTGTAGTAAACTGCAGTAGCTCTGCGCGTGGGGCGGGCGAGGCTGCAAGGCGAGGTGCCGACAGCAGGGAATGCCGAATGAAACGCATCAGGAAGTGGAATTGAGGCGTTGGGAGTCGGACATCAGAAAAAAGATGCTGGGAATGCTTTGTAGTGCTTGTGGCAATGGATTGGGATGTGATAGCTGCGAGATCCTACGGCGTAATGAACTGGCCGCACCAGAAGAACCACCCAGCAAAATAAATAATACAGGGATTTATTTATCCCTTGAGAAAACTGCAACAAGTACAATTGCTTTTATATTGCTGTTTCCAGCTTTCAGGGCATATGTAGAACCCTTCATAAACGTAACAGAAACAGAGAGAGAGAGAGAGAGAGAGAGAGAGAGAGAGAGAGAGAGAGGAGAGAGAGAGGAGAGAGAGAGAGGAGAGAGAAGAGAGAGAGAGAAGAGAAAAGAGAGAGAGGAAGAAAGGAGAGGAGGGAGGAGGGGAAGGAAAAGAATGTCAAACAACAGTTAGAGTGTAGTCTTAGAACCTGCTGTCATTGTTTATTTCCTCCTCTGTAGTTGTCATGAGAAAGTAAGCCAGAGTACGAGGCCAGCTTACAAAGGTACGAAAACATGTTGATAACAGACAAAAAATCCATAAGTTACCGGACATTGCATGCAAACATTGTAGCCAACAGAGTACAAAGACACTGGACATGAATACAACGTCAGGAAAAATGCAAGAAAGTGAATAAGTAAACCAACAACATAGCAGATTTGAGTGGAACTGAGTCATCACTCTTTAAAGACTGATGTGTCCTTTACTTTGCTGTTTTGGTGAAAACTTTATGCCTGTCTGCGTGTCTGTCAGACTGTATGGGGTTATGTCTAACTATGCACTCGCACTGGTGTTAATCTTGTACGTCTATGTTTGAGTATTTGCATTCGAAAATTTTTGTTTTTCTTTGTTTCATTGTTTTAAGATAGTGCAGAAAAGACATATTTGCCAACTTCGTCATTGTGCCATGGCTAGGATGACAACGACGACGATGCTAATGATGATGTTGTTGCTGTTGTTGTTGTTGAAGGTGATGATGATGATGATGATGATGATGATGATGATGATGAGGGATGATGGATGAGAGAAGGAGGAGGAGGAGGAGGACAATCAGAAGAACAGACAAACTTATTGGACGGTTAACTGATTCATTAGTTATGAGATCAATTAGTTCTTTGGTAAGCTGGTAGATTGGTTGCTTGGCTTGCCTATTTGATCAATAATTTATTGATTGATTGGTCAATTGACTGATCAACTTTCTGTTTGGCATTTGAAAGACTGTCAGACTGGAGACCCGAAAGAATGGCTTCATTGATTGAAATGATGACTTCCTTCTTTTAATGTAGGAAATGGCCGATTGATCAATGACACGCATGTACGCACATGTGCTCACACCACACACACCACCACACACACACACACACACACACACACACAACACACACACACACACAACAACAGGTACACGCCAACACACACAAAAACATACAACAAACATGTACACGCCAGTAAATACACACACACACACACCACACACACACACACACAACATACATACATACACACACAAACACACATTCACACACACACACACATACACACGCACACACACACACAACCCACACACAAACACACACACAAACACCACACAACACCACACACACACACACACACACACACACACACACACACACACACACACACACACACACACACATACACACAGAGTGCTGACTCCACTCTCCCCAGAAGTCCTTCGGATGAGACTATAAACGGAGGCCCCGTGTGCGAACGCACACGACACTTGGCACACAAACTCTTGCGCAGACGTTAAATCCTGTTCCGCTTTTTGTAAGAGTAGGCCATCTTGTGCCGGTGGGAACAGATGACCGATTTACAAAGACTGCATACACAAGGGGACTGGATGTAAAAAAGCACATGATTGGCTATTCCATTATCCTCGATATAAAAGAATAAAATAAAAATAAATAAATAAATAAACAATAAAAAAATAAATAAACACACATACACACACACAACACACACATACACACACACACACACACACACACACACAAAACACACACACACAGAATTCACACCACCACGCACATGACACCTACACAACAAGACACAACATAGCACACACAAACACATACACCAGACACACACACACATACACACAACAGAGTTCTACTCACGCTGGACACGTGAGGGAAGAACTATGGCGACAGCAGAGCAAAGCCAAAGGCCAGGGTGCAATCCAAGCGTATCAGAGGAAGATGCTCCGGGGTAGGTCCGTAAAACCTCGTCCTGCACACCACACAACAGCAGTCACTGGCTGTATTCGACTTCAGTGTGGTGTGTGCGTGCGAGCGTGCGTGCGTCCTGCGGTGTGTGTGTGTGTGTGTGTGCGAGAGAGAGAGAGAGAGAGAGAGAGAGAGAGAGGTGTGGTGTGTGTGTGTGTGTGTGTGTGTGTGTGGTGTGTGTGTGTGTGTGTGTGTCTCAATTTTAACGTCTTTCCACTTTAAGTGATACCAGATATGTGTGTGTGTGTGTGTGTGCGTGCCGTGCGTGCGTGCGTGCGAGTGAGCGTGCGTGCGTGCATGCATGTGTGCGTGCGTGCGTGCGCTTGTGCGTGCGCGCGTGTGTTGACAAGGGGAGACTAATTTCATTTTATCATAGCGTTCAGAATTTGAAGATTTTCTCAATCGATTTGTACATGTATTGAAGTACTTGAGGTCAGTTTAAACTGAAAACGTACTCTCTTGGACGTGTATGCACATGAATTGACGACAGACAGAGACCTGACATCGTACATTTCTAAGAAGTCCATAGACAGGAATGGAAAACAGCGACTTGAAAACCTGGAATTTTATGCACATCAATAGAAGAAAGAGACCTCAAAACGTACTTTCTTTGAAGTTTATGCACATGAATGGATGACAGACAGAGACCTGAAAACGTACTTTCTGGGAAGTTTATGCAGAAAGATAGAGAATTTTTGTATCTGACGTTCGTCTGAGAGAGAACTATATGTATTTTTTCTAGGAAGTCTATGCACATACACGGAAGACAGACAGACGGAGAAGTGGACACGTACTTTTCCAGGAGGTTCATGACGACAGGCGGTATCAGCAGGATGGGGGCCGGCAGAAACATCCGCGTCAGGGCCGTCTCCTGTAAGGCCTGCCACCACACCACACCACGCCACACCACGCCACCTGTCTCAACAATACTGCTCCTCCCTACCCAGATTTTGCCCCACCCCCCTCCCGTCCCTCCCTCACATTCCAACAAACAGTAGTTGTAATGATCGTCATCATCATCATCATCATCATCATCAACACATTGTCCATACACATCACACAGATCCAGCATCACTCAGTCAAGGGTCCAGGGCCCAGTGTTAAAATTAGCCCCTCCTTTCACCAAGTCCAAGTCTGGTCAGTTTCTGCTATAATTAGCACCAGCTGGGATGGGATGGATAGCAGCTGAGAGTAGCTGGAAGTGGGGGAAACTGGCAGCTGTGCATATAGCACGTTTTATAACATATATGCTCTTTCAGTCACAACTGTGTATTTGCAATATTACTCAATAATCGTCATTGTAATTATCATCATTATCAACACAACAATTATCAACATTATATTGCCTACGATGAACGCTATAGCCGAGTGGTGAAAACTGTTTGACTTCAATCCCATGGGTCCATGAAGTTGAAGGTTCGAATCTTGGCAATATTTGGGACATTGCTCTGAAGCTTTTAGGCAGTGTGTCTAGTGCAGAGTAAACTGAATAACAGTCTTTAGCATAGATACTGTGTACATGACTGCAAGTAAAAGTCTTTAGCATAGATGCTGTGTGCATGACTGCAAGTAAAAGTCTTTAGCATAGATGCTGTGTACGTGACTGCAAGTAAAGTCTTTAGCATAGATGCTGTATGCGTGACTGCAAGTAAAAGTCTTTAGCATAGATGCTGTGTGCGTGACTGCAAGTAAAAGTCTTTAGCATAGATGCTGTATGCGTGACTGCAAGTAAAAGTCTTTAGCATAGATGCTGTGTGCGTGACTGCAAGTAAAGTCTTTAGCATAGATGCTGTGTGCGTGACTGCAAGTAAAAGTCTTTAGCATAGATGCTGTGTGCGTGACTGCAAGTAAAAGTCTTTAGCATAGGTGCTGTGTGTGTGACTGCAAGTAAAAGTCTTTAGCATAGATGCTGTGTACGTGGCTGTAAGTAAAAGTCTTTAGCATAGATGCTGTGTACGTGGCTGTAAGTAAAAGTCTTTAACACAGATACTGTGTCTGCAAAGGACAGGTAGGAGTTTGTCCACACCTGGCACTGACCTTCTTAGCAGCCACCTTGGAGGTGCCGATGATGTTCTCGTTTTTGTCGAACACCTCTATTCCCTCCACCAGCTCACTGTTCCGCATCAACACCACGTTGCACGTGCTGGCCGTCGCTGACAGACAAAAACGGCGAAGCAGAAGTTTATCAGCTGGCTACAGTGTCACTCAGTCATGAAGGAGTTGAACATACATGAGGTTCCTGAGAAACCGTGGTAAACAGAAAGAAGATTGTGAGGAATCTGTCTGTACCAGTATCAGGTTTGACAATAGTGCACTACAACACAGATAAATGAGCTTCTTGTTTTTCTTCTATCTGTTCCTTGGCTACAAGTCCAAGGTTCACCAATGGTGATATTTTGTGTAATCACTAGTTTCATCCACCATTAAGGTAGCCGTATTCTGACATCGAAGATGGTGTCTACATGTGACACCTGCGTGCACTTTTTAAACAAATTTGTGACTCATTCCAACTGGAACAAAATAACCTACGATTCCAAAAGAAGAAACAATGCGCAAGATGTTCTAATTCTGTGTGTATTCTTACATGTAGCCTTGTTTATAGTCTCGTTCAAAGGATTTTGGGGGAGTAGAGTAAATGCTTATGTTAACTCCAGGATGGAATCCCCTAAAGTGGCACTTCCGAGGTGGCTCCATCCTGGGAATCTGATCATGAGGGCATGTCTCGTCTGACAAATGAGCGAGACGTGCACACAAAATTAAAAGGTTGAGAAACTAGAAAATCGACTCCATACATTTTTCTTTTCTTTTCAAGTACACAAAGGAAGAAGAGGAACATAAGCCAGAAACAGAGAAGTAAACCGACACACAGACAGTGACATCCACTCAGGGACTGGATGTAAAAAAGCACACGAGTGCTTATTCCATAATTCTTGATATAAAGAATAAATAAATGAGAAGTGACAGGAGAGATAGCAGAAGACGAAACAAGCCAGAGAAGCAGAGATGTAAACCAACACTGGGATGGACAGAGAGAGGTGAGAGGAGCAGCACACACACAGAGGCAGTGGCGGGTACTGACCTACAGCAGGGAAGGGGACGAATCTCTGGATCAGCATCTTGGTGGTGGCACTGAAGGCACTGGCCCTCCGGATCAGGAGACTGAGGCCCACCTGTACACCCATCACATCACTGTCAGTTATACATGACACAGGTGTGCGTCCTGAGTTGCTCTCTTCTTTCTTTAATCCACACCGTTCAGGACACCTGTCCTCATCATGACACTTTTTTCGCTATCTGTAATTCATATGACACCTATCAACATTACTTGTGTTACTTTCTTGACTCTGCACCACACCTGTCCTCATCACAACATACTCTTGGCTATCTGTAATTTATATCACACCTATCAACATAACATGTTGCGTTACTTTCTTTATTCCGCATCACACCTGTCCTCAACACTCCATACTGCTTAAGTATCTTTAATGTGCATCACACTTGATGTTTATACTACAAGCAATATTATCTTTTCTCTTTGCTTTGTTTTGTTTTGTTCCTCAGCTACAGCACCCAGGTTCACCCATGGTCAAACTTTACGTATGCAACTGACTGTTTTCACTCAATTCTTATCTATAATCCTCCACACTCACCAAAAATACTGTTTTTTAATTAATGCCCTCTGACAAGAAATTTTTGGTGGCTGCAACTGAACCAAATCATTTAACACCAAGTCCTCTGCCAATGAATGCGAAATAAAAGCCTATCATTCAAAATTTCAGAGAAAAAATCCAAATGTATAGTACAAACAGATAAGCCCATAACAATTATATTTCACATGGCATCAATTTTCAATATTCACATCTGAATGTTGTACTATCTATCACATGACCCACAATCCCTTAAAAAAAAAAAAACAACAACCCCCCCCCAAAAAAACAAACAACAACAACAACAAACAAAAAAAACTAGTATCTAGTATTAAATCAAATACATCTGCTTTTCATCTAGTCTAAACGCTTACACATTTCAGTCCTCTCAAGCACAGTATTATGTTTGCGCGCACGCACACACACACACACACACATACACACACACACACAATACAGTGCCCACAAGCATAAGAAAGAAGAAAGATAACAGACAGTCTTGGCTAGTGTGTAAAGGGAGAGAGCTGCTGTTGTTCTACTACATAGAAATTTGCAGGATAATGTCCCTTTACATGTATTTTTCCAAGGGCTTGTCTCCAGCGTGCGTGCGTGCGTGCGTGCGTGCGTGCGTGCGTGCGTGCGTGCGTGCGTGCGTGCGTGCGTGCGTGCGTGCGTGCGTGCGTGCGTGCGTGCGTGTGTGTGCAAGTAATGGAGATGCATCCAAAACTCATTCATATCTAAATAGTAGAAATCTTCCAAGCCCTTTAAAGACTTGACACCTCATAATACTGTTTGTATTCAAAGTGTATATCTGCAAGACTTTGTTTTTATGTGATAATGTGTTCCCCAGGCCCTAAAGAAAACTACTGAATGTTTTAAAAGGTAAACTACACTGATTTTCGCTACACATGTATCTGTGTATGCAGGAGAAAAGGTTGGATGGAGAGTGTGTGTGTGGCATAGCTGCTCTGGTAGGCAAGTCCACAGTGAGTATAAAGATAGAAAAGAGAGAAAAGGGGAGGAGGCATATCATACATGAAGAGGGGTGCTGATCAACTCACTGATTAATAATAGGAATACACAGTAAAGTGCAGCTGTGACAAACAAAATCCACAGGGAAAAATGTCCTTAATATGAAAGACAGACACACAAACAGGCAGACAGACAGAGAAGAGACAAAGACACAGGAGGAGGATGGGGTGGAGGAGGAGGGGAAAGAAAGATATGTTGATGGAGGCGGAGGAAGGTGGGGGGGGGGGGCAGTGGTGAGTGTGCCATGCAAAAGCGATGTCATTGTGTAAAGGGAGGCAACTGCTTATATTCACTAGAAACAAAGCTAGTGAGTACTGTCCCTTGTTTACCCCTCCTCTCTCTCCTCTCCTCTCTCCTCCTCCCTCTCTCTCTCTCCTCCCCCCCCCCTATTATGCTTCTTGCCAGTGTGAACCTGAACATGGATAAAAGCAGTGTCTGAAAGTAATTAAATGTGCACACACATGCATGTGTGTGTGCATGTGCGTGCATGTGTGCACGTGCAAGCATGTGTGTGTATTGTTTGTGTATTGCACACACCTGTGTGAGTATTACATACACACACATACACACACAAGTGTGGGAAGGGAAGAGTGATAATGGATATTAATGGGTACGCACATTATTTGTTCAAGGCTTAGTAATTGTATATGAGTGAATAAGCTTCCTGGTGTGTGTACTTGCATGCTGTGTAAACACATGAATAGAACGCTCAATTCTATCCTGGTTTTTTTGTTGTTTGTTTGTCTGTTTCTTTTTTTTTTTTGGGGGGGGGGGTTGTTGGGTTGGGGTTTTTTTTTTTTTGGGGGGGGGGGTCAATTCTATCCTGTTAGGCCGGTGCTGAAAATAATACAAAAAAAGTATGTTTAATTCCATATACATCTTTGAATATTTACATACAGACTTATTTTCTTCATCAGACCAGTACTGAATCAGTTGTGATAAATGCTGGACTTACAGCGATGGAGACAGCACTGGTGACAGCACCAACATAGCCCATGACAAATCGCTTGGTCGGGGTGGGCTGAAAAATCAGTCACACAGTTTGGTTAGTTCTTCTGGCACACCACTCAAGTAATGGAATACAAACTGTCAAAATAATACTGACAATATCAAAACAATACAATATAACTTACCACAACAGATTCTGTGAAAAAGGACACAAGTAAACAGTGTCTAACATGCATTCAAAGTGATACTGTAGTGAAGAAGCACAAACAGAAATATTGCAGAATAGCCTGGCATAAGATACTTAGACACAGCAGATACTTCTTACTTGAAACAGATAGTGACACAGATCAGATATTGTAAAACAATACACATACTGTGAAACATGAAACACATACACACAAGTGCACATGTGTGCAAGCATGCATGTGCACACACACACACACACACACACACACACACACACACACACACACACACACACACACACACACACAATGAAACAGTACAGATATTGTGGAACAGTACAGATATGAAGGAATATCATATGGTAACTATATATATTAGTACAGATACTATGGAAAAAACACAAATAACTGGTGAATATATTATTCTGAAATAGTAAAGATACTCATGGAAATGTAAAGACAGTACACAGTGTAAAGCAGTACAGACACCATAAATGATACATAAATTCTGTAAATAAGTACACAGCCTGTGAATAATTAAACAGTATAAATTCCCTGGGGTTGTCTAAATAAATTTTTTAATGCAGATTGTGTGTGTGTGTGTGTGTGTGTGTGTGTGTGTGTGTGTGTGTGTGTGTGTGTGTGTGTGTGGTGTGTGTGTGTGTGTGTGGTGTCGTGCAGCGTGTGTGTGTGTGTGTGTGACACATGGGGACTGGAAGTAAAAAAAAAAAAAATTAAAAAAATTAAAGCACATGAGTGTTTATTCCATTATCCTTGATATAAAAGAATAGACAAATAAATAAATAAATAAATAAATAAAAAATAAACAATAAAAAAAAATGTACATGAGCAAGCATCTAGGAGCTATATGTACAGTGTCTGTGTGCCTGCATACTTATGTTAACATGTCAGCAGTTGTGCACTGTACATGGCTGGAGAGGATCTGAGACAGGGAGGAGAGGAGGAGATAAGTGAAGGGACAGACAGAGGGACGACAGCAGGACAGGACAGACAGGACAGGACAGACAGGACAAGACAGGGCAGGACAGGGCAGGGCAGGCAGGGCAGGGCAGGGCAGCAGGCAGGACAGGAGAGGCAGGACAGGACAGGACAGGAAGGACAGGACAGGACAGGACAGCAGACAGATAGGACAGGACAGGACAGGGCAGGGCAGGACAGGACAGGACAGTCAGACAAATAGGACAGGACAGGACAGGACAGGCAGGCAGGACAAGACAGGACAGGACAGGACAGGACAGGACAGGACAGGACAGGACAGGAGAGACGGACAGGACAGGACAGGCAGGACAGGACAGGACAGGAAGGACAGGACAGGACAGAGGCAGGACAGGACAGGACAGGACAGGGCAGGACAGGACAGGACAGGGCAGGGCAGGGCAGGACAGGACAGGGCAGGCAGGCAGGACAGGACAGGGCAGGACAGGGCAGGGCAGGAAGGACAGGGCAGGGCAGGGCAGGACAGGACAGGGCAGGGCAGGAAGGACAGGACAGGACAGGACAGGACAGGACAGGGCAGGCAGGGCAGGCAGGGCAGGCAGGGTCAGGACAGACAGGGCAGGGCAGGAGAGACAGGACAGG
>CM060317.1:82779617-82782117 GCA_030674155.1 Stramonita haemastoma
CATGAGCCCAGCAGACGACCGGAAGTAGATTTTATATAGGTCATCTATTGTCGTCTGCTTTATTTCAAGATTAAAAAAAACAACCAACCAAACATATGAGAAAAAAAAAAACCTTCGCACAAGCTAAATCATGCTATACCCTGTCATAAACTGTGCCTACAGAGCAGCCTGACAAGTTTTCACAGTTGCCACTATATTTGTAATGGAATTGCGTCACTGTGATCGTAAAATGTAGCATTATAGTACCTATTTGTACATATGGCGAACACACTCTACAGAACAAGACGCGCTCTGTGTGTGTGTGTGTGTGTGTGTGTGAGAGAGAGAGAGAGAGAGAGAGAGAGAGAGAGAGAGAGAGAGGAGAGAGAGAGAGAGAGAGAGAGAGAGAGAGGAGAGAGAGTCGTGTTGTAATTGAATTACAATTGTATTTATTGTATTATTTTGTATTGTTGTATTATTTTGTATTGTGCTGTATCGTATAGAGCCTACTATTTTCAGGTAGGCCTACCTAAGATTTTCTGAGTGAAATTCTGGCTGCACTTCCCGGGTTTGTTTTGGTTTAGGTTGTTTGTTGTTGCTGTTGCTGTTGTTCTTGTTTTGTTTTTGTTTTTTAACTTTCTCGAATGCAAGTGTATTTTCGCTGTGTTTTCGCGCGCGCGCGCGCGCGTGTGTGTGTGCCATCTTATGGTCTCTGTTATTTGCAATGATCTCAATATTCACGCCTTGGGGCTACTGTTATTTTTCATTTGTTTTAGTGTTTTGTCTTTGTCAGCGGGAGTAATGCAATCTCGTGATTTTTTTTTTCTTTGCTGTGGTGCGTTGTGTGATCTATGGGCCTGCTGTCGTCCCAGTGCAGTGACCCTGCATATATAATGATCTGCACAGTGTGGGTTCATGGTACTGGAAATGGAACAAAGTAAATGTGCAATGTCAGCGAGTTGAAAACCATGTACAGGAACTATTTTGTGTGATAACCCAGTGACCTTTTTTGTGAATTTAGTTTCAAAGATGGCTTCTCCTGTGTAGCTTTAGCTAAGTTCGCTTTTGTAAGCTATTTTCTGTTGTTGCTGCATTTGGATTTCTCTCTCTCTCGACATGTAGGCTAACTCAGCCGCAGTACAATTTATTGAACTTATTTTCCTTGTATTTGTTTAAATATGCCAACTGAAAGACTGTCATAAACTTTGCAAAGCATAATCAATTCTGTGTTACAAGAAACAACGGTGTATTGTGCCATTAAAATCGAAGGATGAGGAAACATACTGTTGTACCAGGATTACTTTTTTTCCATTCGTCACCCTGTTACTCCTGAACAGGATGCAGTGTACAGGCGAAAAAGTCCCTCTCAAGTGACAAGAGGATGGCCCAAGCACACCCAAAAAAATTCAGCAAGTGTCAGACTTGGTTCCTCCAACTCGTAGTCTGTCTCTACACAGTCCCACTGATCAGAACAACAATGCTGTTGTACAAATTGTAGTTATGTTACACTCTCTGCACACAGACCTCACCAGTACCTTCCAGTGACTAGGACAGCGATTAATTATGACCTATGTGCCATGACACCAATCCTTAAAGAGCTGATTGGGAATCAAAGGTTGATTCTTGGAATTAACACTTTGTGATTTAGATATATTATCAACTCAGCATTCAGGCAATAGAGAGGCTTTTGCTGGTTGAATCTTTATTTTCACAGGTATAATTGTGTCTTACCTCATGTCGAAGCTCAATGATGTGGTGATTGGTGAGCCTTGGAGCTCTTACCCAGTAACACCTAACGGGAAAAAAAGGGACCCTGCAACATGTTGGGTCTCTTTGGTGGTCATCAAGGGTGCCCATTGCAATAATATCAATAATAATAATAATAATAATAATAATAATAATAAATACATGGAATTTATATAGTGCTATATCTTGTAAAAACAAATCAAAGCGCTTGCACTCGACCCTCACAACAAACAACCAATGACAATAAATAATTCTAGCAAATAGGAAAGCACACACACACGCGCGCACGCACGCGCACACACACACACACACACACACACACACACACACACACACACACACACCACACACACACGCACACACACAACACACACACACACACACACACACACACACACACACACACACACACACACACACACACACACACACACACTTATAGAGGTTATACATTTTGACAGGGTGAATGGAATTTCAATTGTTGAAGGCAGGGACAAATAGGAGATGAAAACAGAAGGCAAAAATCTTAGGTTTGAAACAAGTGTGTCTTGAGGTTGGATTTAAAAGTGTCATATGTAGGCTTTTGCCGAAGGGAGAGAGGGAGGTCATTCCAGATTGCTGGACCAGAAATAGAGAAAGAGCGGCGGCCAACGGTAGATAGGTTGAATCTCGGAATTTTTAAGGATAAGGTATCTGCAGCGGAGCGGAGGGAACGAGAAGGTGTGTACACGTGAAGACATTCACATTGATACTTCATGCAGGCAAAGGTTTGCCT
>CM060317.1:82787117-82804617 GCA_030674155.1 Stramonita haemastoma
ACAGGCACCGCTAGATTGTGAACAAGAACAGTGCACGCCTCAAAATACAAACAGAAACACATGGCTCTCAAATGAACACACAAAAATGATAGCAGATCTATTTGTTTCCTTCTCTCCCAGACATACACACAAGATCCTCACTTCTAACACAGTGTGTTTAGTGCAGTTACACTGCACCCTTCATGTGATCTCCACGTCGTTGACCATAATGACGGGCACTACGGGACGGCCCCCCATCTCCACACCGAGGTCAAGGCTACAGCAGTCCTGCCCCTCCCCCTCACCGTTCTCCTCCCTGTCCTGACCGTCGAGCAGAGGCACAGTGCAGTGATCCCCCGCCCCCTGACACTCCGAAAGCGGCTCTGCCTTAAGGTCTGGACAGAAAACCCGCAGCCCCGAGCCCCTGTCGCCATGTTTGTTGGGAAGCAGAGGCATCCTACTGCTCAGCATCGCCGCACGTCCTGCCGCCTCCTTCTGGATCTGGCCGAAAGGCCGGGCGTTCGGCACGTGGAAGGACTGTGACCTTGACCTGCCCTCAACGGCGGGGTCAGGGGGGCAGAGGCCATTGAGGTGTTCCTGGTTGGGAGGTTGACTGTCCTTGGCTACAGGACAGGCCAGAGGCTTGTAGTCGGGCAGCAGCAGACTCCTGCACTGCAGCAGGTTGGGCTCTGACAGGGTGGGCCTCAGGGAAGACCCTGGTCCTTGTGGGGGTGACTGTTCTGTCTCTGGATGAAATGACAGGGAACAGAGAACTAGAGTAGGACTGTCATCAAGTGGACAAACAAGCGCACAATTACATGGACAAATAACTGCAAATAGAAGTAGAAAGAAAGAGAGGAACAAAATAAATGAATAAACAACTTACATAATATCATACATACATACATACATACATACATACATACATACATACATACATACATACATACATACATACATACATACAACTCCATACGTCCATACGTCCATACATATATACAGACAGACAGACAGACAGACAGACAGACAGACAAAGAGTCCCAACTAAGTTACTGTTGTCACAAGATAGTGAGTAGACACAAGTCAGGAGAGCACACAAGAAGGGTGTTTTTTTTAAAGACCCAATAAGCCCACGTCAATGTTTGCTTATGTATAACGAACTTTTTTTTAAACAGCTGTCTGGTGAAAACAGCTCCTTATATCTCATTTCCTGACCGAAACCGACAGAGAAAATTCAGAGATGGATCTGGTAAATACTGAAAATGAATGCTGAAGCCGAACGAAGAACTGTGCGCAATTAATTCAAAAAATTATTTTATAGTCAGATGAATTTCCGTTTGACTATAAGAAAAACTATATTAATCTGGCTTGAATCGCCTCATGTAACGCTCCAACGCTTGCTTATCAGGGACTGTAAACAGACAGGGAAGCTGGAATACAAAACCAGACACTGTAGACTTGGGAAAACAGTCCTTCACGGAATAAAATATATCGGGCTTACAAACTATCAGGGGAGGAAAACCCAGATCTAGATAGATGTTCTATAATGCTTAGGGAGAAATAGACTAATTCTTAAAAATAAAAAAGCGCCATTTTGCACAAAGACCAACATGGTTTTTCCTCCCTCCATCTCCCTCTCGTAATAATCTAAGAAAGGGAACGATAAGAATACAAAGTCTTCAGATTACTATTGGTAAACTTTCCAAAATAGCGAATAAATCAGTAAAACGCAACACATCTAGAATGACAAAAGTGGTGGTGGGAGTCCAGACAGAAAGAAAATAGAATGTTACAAAAGAGACAAATGTGGGCACGTAGTTTGCAGAGGATGAGCACTTTTACACTAGAACAAAATCAAACCGGTTTGATGACAAAAACGGGTCAGTTGACCAATAAATATTTATGCAGCAAACAAACTGTGATGCAATTTCACAAAAGTAGAAGCTGACATCAGTTTGATGTTTCTGTTCGACTTTAGCCTGGAAAAGCAATCTGACGGCCAGTACGTTGCACATAAAAGAACATAAGGTCAGGTTGCCCCGATTTACCCCACCTCCACCCCCAACCCCCTTCTACAACTTTTCAGGAGAATTATATGACTGAAGCTGATCGATGAAACGAAAAATCACACCGTGATGTGTCTCCAAAACCGGCAACTTTATCGTTACTTTTTGCCAAAGAATACGCTGTACAAATACTGTCTCATATAGAAAATAGGTTTTACATGATAACGTAATAGCCAGCTCTGACAGTTATGTCTCAAGATAACTGCCAGAGCCTACAGGAGACTGATGTACTGCTATTACCTTTATCCACTATATGTCACTTTATGTCACAACAGATTTCTCTGCGTGAAATTCGGGCTGCTCTCCCCTGGGAAAAAGCGTCGCCACAAGTGCAGCGCTACCCATTATTTTTTCTTTTTACCTGTCTGCTTCTGTTTTTTCTTTCCCTATCAGAGTGGCTTTTTTCTATAGAATTTTGCCAGGGACAAACCTCTGGTTGCCGTGGGTTCTTTTACGTGCGCTAAATAATGATGTGCAACTCAAGGGACCTCGGTTTATCGTCTCATCCGGAAGACTAGCACCCAGACCACTACCCATGGTTTAATGGATGGGGGAAAACTTTTGGGGCCAAACGGGATTCGAACCACCACACACTCCGACTTGGACTTTTCGCTTTCTAGGCAGGCGGGTTACCTCTAGACCACCGATCCACCATTCTATGCTGTATTGAGATTTCTTATCTACAGCAGGTTTTCAACAACTGCAGCTGCAAAGTCTGTGTGGAGCCAGACTGAGTGTGGATTTAAAGAAAATGCATTGCCCCCCTCTACACGTCGACAGTCATGGCAGTGGAACTATGAGCCCACAAATCTATACAGTATACACACACACACACGCACGCACGCGCACACACACACCACACCCTCTCTCTCTCTCTCTCTCTCTCTCTCTCTCTCTCTCTCTCTCTCTCTCTCTCTCTCTCTCTCTCTCTCTCTCTCTCTCTCTCTCTCTCTCTTCATACGTGAAACAGAGCGACTACAGACAAACCGACAGACAGATACAGACAGACAGACAGACAGACAGACAGATAGACAGACAGACAGACAGACAAGACACTGAAAAGCGGTCCGCAGTTTAAAGGTATAACTTGTCTGCAAAACACCCACGAGAAAACAAAGAAACCTGTGGAGTAGGCTACAAGAGAAAGTGTGGCACAGCCCTTTATGATGACGCCATCCCATAACCAGTCAAATTATCGCCCCTAGGTGCTGAGGTGAAGTGTGTAAGTACTCATTTGGCAGCCTATATGACTGGGTACTAAAAAGCAGCCATATATGTAAACTTCACGAAGCTGTACTCAAGGTCTTATGACGATAGTATTAAAATGAGCCTACCCCTTGTCCCCATTGCGATGCGAATTGGGCAAAGCAAGCAAGCAATAAAGAACGTGTCTATGTTTGTGTGTTACGTGAGTTTCAATATACATGTAAAGGACATGTTAGAAAACAGAAAAAAAATAGTACATAAAGGTGGAGTAAAAGACAACTACAGTCACAGAAAAGCAGATTAAAAAAGACAGGTATGCAGTCATGGAAGTCTGGTTTGTTAGTGACACAGTTGTGGTGTCGTTAAGTGGTTCTCTTGTCACTAACTGGTTCAACTTGCTTGACGGCACGAACCTGGTTACTGATAAGTAACCAGTAACCAAAAATTATTTTCTTAAACCGCTTCGCACATTGTCTTTTTATCAACACAGATGTAAACACGACCTAAAATAATAGAAATGAAAAGATACCAATTAAACAATATCTCAGTCGAAACTGCAAAAAACGAAAAGAGTAGGCCTACTCCCAAACTTTACAGTAAAAATCTGTTGAGTTTGACTCGATTCGCACGCTCACAGATCTTGGGAATTGTCGCTTTGGAGGGTTTGTCTTGCGATTTTGAGGTCAAGAGTGACGCATTCTATTCTTTAAACGATATACAGTGCACGGCAATTCACACAAAATTTCCAGCAGTTCTTATATCTGTCAAGCCTGACAAGTTTACGACAACAAGTAGTTAATGAATCCCGACACACACACACACACACACACACACACACACACACACACACACACACACACACACACACACGCCGCGCGCACGCACCACCCACACACACACACACACACACACACACACACACACACACACACACAGAAGAGAGAGAGAGAGAGAGAGAGAGAGAGAGAGAGAGAGAGAGAGAGAGAGAGAGAGAGAGAGAGAGAGAGAGAGAGAGAGAGAGAGAGAGAGAGAGAGATAATCAAATCAAATCAAATCAAATTAAATTAAATTAAATTAAATTAAATTAAATTAAATCAAATTATTTTACTCTGAGGATAATTAATAACTTATGTGCTTTTTTCTACATGCAGTCCCTGCTATTATCATGGATAAAATCAAGCTAGAACAAAAAAACAAATTTAAAAAAAATATATATTATATCATATATTTTTTAAAATTTAACAAACTAAAACAACAACAGCAAGAAAGGACAAAAGCAAGAGACCGACAGACCGACCGACCGACAGCCCGACCGACCGACAGACACACAGACAACACAACACACACACACACACACACACACACACACACACACACACACACACACACACACACACACACACACACACACAGCAAAGGCTATGAGAAAGACCGGAGAAGTCCTCTACCCGCAAAGTCCTGGTGAAGAAGGACTGCACCAGCTGCCGCATGATCTCCTTGCGGTACTGCTTGTCCATGGTGTAGCGCTTCCTCTCCAGCCGCTTGACGAACTCGTCAGCCTCCTTGTCCGACAGGTCCTCGCTGATGGTGCGGCGGTGGTAGATGCCCAGCAGACCGATCACCCCCACCCCAAACACCAGCACCACGGCGATGGTGAACCGCATGGCGCCCTCCGCATCGTAGGTGCTGGTGCTGTTGCTGCCTGTAGCCGGGGTGCTGATGCTGCAGTTATTCAGGTACTCAGGCAAAACTACGCCTGTGGCTGGCATTGTGGAACACACCTGGCAAATTTGAGTTGTTAGGACATTTTTTTTTTAGGTTGGCAAGTTTTCTGATTTTTGTTTTTTAATTCCAACTATTTATATTTGTCCTCTTTTTTGTTTTTTATTGATCTTCTAAAAATTGTCTAGCTTTTTTTTGGTCCAGACAATTATTCTGGGTTACACTAAAAATATAGGAATGAAAGTTTGTGAACATAATTATATACAGCTACACGTACATTGAACCATACGCATCTGACATATTGTGCTCCCACCAGTGATAAAAACAGCAATAACGAAAAAAAAATTACAACTTTTTCGATTTGGGAGTTTTAAAAAAGCGAATATAAAAATGGTCACCATCCTATTGATAACCGAGCTCGATATTACTTAACGTCGAGCTTAAAGTAAGAAGAAAATAAAAGCTCATTTTGGTTTGCTTTGTCCGTTTTTCTTAGACATGCATTTAAAAAAATGTATCAGCCCTATATTTTGTTCATGTTAAATGAGCTGATATCCTCCTCATCAAATGAAGTTGTGCAAAAACGATTTTATTCTTTACCTAGGGAGGAGGTGGGGGGGATAACAAGCTTGAAGCTCAGAGATTGAGCTACTTGGTCAGTCATTATTGTATTTTATAGCTGCACTTGTCTAACTAGTTTATACATTGTTTTGTTCTTTGAGATTATCACAAGAAGCTGTGGCCTAGATATAATGAGTCATCTATATCCAAAATTTCTTCTTTAAAAAAAAAAAAAAAAAAAAAACTTTATTTTTCTCATTATTTCACACAGACCGTCACACGTATAGATGTAACCCGCTCATGCACCCCATATATTCACATAATTATGATTACACAGATTCCCTTTTCGCAGGCACGTATTGTGGGGTGATGTGGTTAAAAAGGAAAATAAGAAATATCGGAAAACAAACAAACCACGAAGGCAGGAGTTAGGAGGGGGAAAACTCAATTCTAATTGTTGTTTTAGTGGCTACAATACATACGAATGAGCTATATGGTGGGTCAGTATATAAAAATGTTCTGTGATGTACAAAATATGTTTGAAAAGTCTTTTGTGTTGTGTTATGCTGTGTATGCTGTGCTGCGCTATGCTACGCTGTGCTGTGTTGCATTGTATTGTTTTGCATCATTTAGTGTTACAGCATAATTGGTTGATTTGTGCCCTGTTGCAGAATGTAGTGGTACGCTTCCTTGTATTGATCTGTATGTGATGTTCCGTGTTGTACTGCAGCTTTATCCTGTGTTGTCTTATATGGTAAGTTACATTGTGTTACGTTACACTGCCTTTGTGTTTTGCCTTTTTGTGTGTACCGTGCTGTACTGTATTGCTTTGTATTGTGCTATGTTATGTCGAACTGGGTTGTGCTGTAGGCCTATTATTAATTTCTGACTTAAGCTTACGTTTTTATATTTTTCCATGTCTGAAAAAAGCAAAACAAAAAGAACAGGAAAGTCAATGCAGATCAGCTTACCTTTGACAAGAACGACACAGCTGTAATAGAAGTCAGTAATCTTAAGCCACATGCCACAGCGCAAATCAAAAGAAGCAGTGTTCTAGGTTTAGTCATCTGTCTGTCAGCAATATCCATCCTCTTGTGCAGTTCTGTGTTTCAACCAAAGTTAGGAGGCAAATGTCAACTGAAGTTTGGCAACTCTTTAATGGCTATTTGCTGTATTACCAACCAATTCAGCTGGTGTCTTATCAGAACTGTAAACCACCGCTATCTACCCAAACAGAGACAAATTACTTGGTGGTGGCTACATCAGCCTGCGATTCTGAAGATCTTGTACTACCTAGCCCTCTGCCGTCTGCATTCAGATCATCATAGTGCACAGACGGTGCACTGTGCATTTCCTGGTGTCGAGATCATCAACCATGATTTTCCTCAAAGATTATCAGCTGAACACCCACATGCAAATCCTATATCAGGGGCCTGAAAACAAGTTCCATTGAACAAAGCTTCGTTCATTTCACATCATTTTTCAAGGTTACTAATGACTTGCCTCTTTTATGTGTCCCTCGCAAGGCATTTGAAAAATAACATTATTTGACTTAGTACTTTCCTGAAGCAGGGTAAGTGTCTAACAGGGGCTTTTCCAGCTCAGCTGGTAAGATGCAGGGTTCATGAAATGACACAAATCGACTTTACATGCAGTTTAGGGAATAATTATGCCTGAATGCGCAGAGTGCTGGTTCAGCGAGATATCTCCATTAGGAGTTGAGGCCACGACCCACACAACTCTGACGTACTCCTGTCAACAGGCCCTGTTATAACATGTGAATTTCCATTGTCCACTCCACAAGTTCAGTACGAAACGTTGATGGCAATCCTGAAGTACAACCACAACAAACACAGCACTCCACTGTGGCTTTATCAGAATCTTCCATCCCTGCACTTACCAGCCTATCTGAACAGCATGGTTTGACAGGAGTTTGGGTTAGTCAAGGGTGCATGTGCAGACACTCCAACTTCCTGACGCGGGGATTAGCCAACCCTGTCGCCATTGTAATCAGCTGCAGGGATTGTGGATGGCGGGGAACGTTGTGCAGAGGTCAGTGAAGCGTGGGGAAGAAAGGGCAGTTGAAGTAGGCAGGTGGTGGACTAAGCGGCAGCTAATCGCCTGGCTTAGAGGTAAGTACGCAGGTACTCAGGTTTGTGATCAGAGGGCTTCAGGACACGTGCTCCGCGTTATACAATCCACCCTGGCTGAACCGCTGGTCCTGGTATAGGGTAAAGCAGATTTCATACACATGCATGAGTATCTGTTACTTCTGTTGTTGTTGTTGTTGTGATGATGATGATGATGATGATGTGATGATGATGATGATGATGATGATGATGATGATGATGATCGATGATGACGATATGATGACGATGATGATGATGATGATGATGATGATGATGATGATGATGTGTGTGGTGGTGGTGGTGGTGGTGGTGGTGGTGGTGGTGGCGGTGGTGAGGGTGGTGATGATGATGGTGATGACTGATGATGATTTTTGTTTTGTTTTGGTATCCTATGCTTTGTTTTGCTGTTGTTGCTGGTGAATGTCTTTGTGATGTGCATTGCTTTGCTGTGATTTGTTTTGATCTGGTTTGGTTAGTAATAACGATGCATAAAAAAGTTATTACTAACAGTTACGAATTACACACCACTCTGCAAGGAAATAATATAGAGAAGAAATAATAAAGGACTCCAGAAAGACAAAATGACTTCGACGAGGATGTGGGTTCAAGCGAGTGAGTGCACGCATGTGCACACACATGTACAAGCGCGCGCACACACACACACACACGCACGCACGTAAACATGCGCGTACGCACACATGCACGCACGGACGCCCACGCCCACACATGCACTCCCCCCCTCCACAAACACTCACACACACACGTGCGCACGCCCCCACCCCCACCCCACCCCCCCCACACACACACAATTATAACTCATAAACTACGTCTAAATGCTTGGAAACCTAATCATTCCATAAATGCTCTCTGCACTTGCTCTGCTATTAAATCACTCCACCATTTATTGTTTGATTACTTTGTGCTCAATACCTCGCATAAAAGTAAAGGAGTAGGCACAGGCTAACTGAGAAATAGGGAAACGTTCACAATGTTGTGTATGATTCCCAGCCGCATCTCCTACTATTACTTGCAGAAAGTATTTGCCAGTCACCATTACGAGAATTCATGTGAAAAAATCATTTAGAGAAATGTATTAGCATCCATTACATTCTTCCCCCTT
The DNA here is from genome assembly GCA_030674155.1 of Stramonita haemastoma. Lineage (NCBI taxonomy): Eukaryota > Metazoa > Mollusca > Gastropoda > Neogastropoda > Muricidae > Stramonita > Stramonita haemastoma. The sequence goes on from CM060317.1 coordinate 82,795,901, forward strand.
CCACCCCTCCCACTCATCTACCCATTTTCTTTTTTCCCCTTTACGTCCTTAACGCGAAACTACAATCGGCTAAATCACCTTGTGGTGAATAGACATTAACCCAATGAGAAGAAGAAGAACACACACACACACACACACAACACACACACACACACACACACACACACACACACACACACACACACCACGAACACGCACGCACGCACACGCACACACACACACACACACACACACACGCACACACACGAACACGCACGCACGCACACACACACACACACACACACACACACACACACACACACACACACACACACACACACACACACACACACACACACACACACATTCTGTGAGTACGTAAAACAGAGAAAAGGAGGAGAGAGAGGAAAAAAAATCAGTAGACAGTGCGAAGGAGGGAAGGACGAGGTTGGAGACAGACAGACAGACAGACAGACAGACAGACAGACAGACAGAGACAGTGAGACAGACAGACAAACAGACAGACACAGAGAGAGAGACAGAGAGAGAGACAGAGAGAGACACACACACACACGCGCGCGCGCGTGTGTGTGTGTGTGTGTGTGTGTGTGTGTGTGTGTGTGTGTGTGTGTGTGGTGTGTGGTGTGTGGTGTGTGTGCGTGCGCGCGCGCGCGCGTGTGTGTGTGTGTGTGTGTGTGTGTGTGTGTGTGTGTGTGTGTTTGTTTTAAAGAGGTGGGGGAAAAGAAAGAAGCCATTAGCTGCGGGCTGTAAAGGTTTGGGCCTGGTCCTCATTTACAGGGTCTTGACACCCCAGAGATTGAGGGAAGGAGGGATGGGGGGGGGAGGTGGGGGTGTTGGAGGATCGATATAGTGACACTTGTGCTGACACTGCTGCCTTCAGACAATGGCCTGTCTGTCTAGACACTAGCAGTCAGCCTTTCTACATTTGATTACACACACACAGTCCACATCAACAACAACGACAAAAACAACAACGACGACAACAATAACAATAACAGCAAAGCTAGCCCAACTTTCTTTCTGTGATTTATTTGTTTTATATTGTTTTAGCATTTTCTAGGCTTTCCTCTCTCTTTCTTTAAGAGGAAAGGGGTTAGGTAGAGGGAACACGTTGCACGTCATGAATTTTGTTAATTTAGCCGGATGTAGAGGATAGCTTAGTGGCCAGAGCACTCGCTCTCCCCCAGCTAAGGTTAAACAGCCGGTTACCAAGTGGATTGGTCACCGTTCGTGCACCTTGGCTTCAATACAGTCCCCCAGTTCATCCATCTGTAAATGGGTACCTATCCCCTTTAGGGATAGGGGAGGTAAAGCAGCAAGGGAGAGGAGATGGGCACCGCCCTCAATATGCTGGCCCCTAGAGAAGCTGAGGTTTCTGACACCATGTTCCCCAGTGACCGCATAGGTTATCGGAACACCTTTACTTTTAGTACCTCACAAGTAAAGGTAAAGGTGCCCCATCACCCAGGCAGTTGATGGGGAGCAAGGTGTTGGAGACCTCTAGGGGCCAGCATCTTCACTAAAGGCGGCGCCCATCTCCTCTCCCTCGCTGTTTTATCTTCTCTGTCCCTGAAGAGGGAAGGTGCCCATTTACAGCTGGGTGAAGTGGGGACTTGAGCTTAAAGCCGAGACCCACAAACGGTCATCCATCCACGAGACAACCGCACTCAATATTTGCTGGAACGTGTTGGACTTGCAGAACCTCAGGTCTGTCCTGACAAAGAACTGTGTGAAGTTCCACAGCTTTGCAGTGCATGTAACTAGCAATGCAACAGGATTTTGAGCACACTCGTCTTAAAGCGACAGGTTTTGGATTAGAATCACATGGTACAAGCAAGAAATGGGGAGGATGCTGTAAAGATCTACAAGACAAACTGATGTGCAGGCCTGTCAGTACTTTCCCTCTCTCCACGGGTGACATCACTATGTCACTGCTATGGCATCTTTGAAAGAAAGTTGAACCCTGAAAAAGAAAGTTTATGAGCTTGTCAAACGTTGCTGCTGATTTTTGGATTTGTACATGTCAGTTTATGGACAACGCTTCCTTCAGATTGCTTTTTTTTTACAGTTTGTCTTTGCCATCAATCTCTTGAAGTTTGAAGCTCAGCAAAGAATGTATTCAGTTCTTTTTGTGTGGGGCTGATGCTTCTGGCCTAGTTGTATATATATATATATATATATATATATATATATATAAAATATATATATATATATATATATATATATATATATATATATATATAATATTTATATATATATATATATGTGTGTGTGTGTCCTTTCTAAAAACAAACAAACAAACAAGAGATCATAAAAATCAGAAACATCAGGTGATGATGAGGTGACAGTATAGTACAGCAGTCCTTGAATTCACCACGGAATAAAAACACCTCTATAGTTTGGTTCTTCGTGATGTGTGATGAGCAGTATAGCTTCATGAAAATACATTATTTTTATTGTTCATTTACAGTTTTCTATCTCCCTCTTTGTGTTCGTCACACACACAAACACACACACGCGCACGTGTGCACGCACGCACACACACACTCTCTCTCTCTGGTGCGCGTGCGCGCGCGCGCGCGCTCACACATACACACACACAGAGGGGAGAGAGAGAGAGAGACAGATGGTCACACAGACAGACAAACACAGAACATACAGGTAGACAGACAAACAGACACACAGGCAGTCAGAAAGACAGACAGACAGTCAGAGACAGGCAGGTAGGCAGGCAAGCAAACAGAGACAAAGAAAGAGATCAACTCAATGTCTTGGGGCCAATGTACAAAAAATCAGAACACAATCAGCAACCTAGGTTATCACACACGGTGATGGGTATGACGTGGTAAAAATCTCCCTTGTCAATGAGCAGCCTGGGTGCTAGCTGTCCCTGCAACCCTCACACTCCTCCTCTTCATCCTATATCCTCATCCTCATCCTCTTCATCCTCTTTAGGCTAGTCACTGCTGTCAGCCACACCTTATTACAGCGGTCAACGGTCTGCAGAGACATGTAAGCTGTGGCGTTGGTCCTTGGGTTTGTCTCAGTGTCGTCCTGTCACTGTCAGATTGTCTGTCCCCACTGCACACTGCTGCTTCGTGACACCCCTCTCCGTGTCCCTGCCCTCCCTTTGACTTACTTCACTGTTGCCTGTACATTCCCGTGGGAACAAAGGGCCGCAACAACACTCCTCCAACGGACTCAGTTCTGGGAGATCCTCTTCAGCTCGGCCCACGTCATTCCGGCTGCCTTCGCTCTGTTCAATGCTTCTGCCCCAGGTCTGTTTTGGTCGACCAACTTTCCGCTTCCCTTGTGGGTTCCAGTCAAGGGCCTGCCTGGTGACATTTGAAGCAGGCTTGCGGAGCGTATGGCCGATCCCTTTGGCAATGGTCATTTGGTATTTTATTTTGATATCCACTCAAATTCGTAATCCACTGCTGACCTACAGGGAACAATTTTGCAATCTTTTACTGTTTTTATCTTTTCTAAATATAACATTTGCCTCTGTTTTGTGTTCTAGAAAGGGAGGATGTTGCCCGATTTCTTTGTAACTCTTACTCTTCTTTCGGTTGTTTTAGATATTGTGTGAACAATGAAATAAGAAGACAACGAAATCTTTTCTACTCTAAAAGATTTTTATTTGTGATTCTGTTCAGGGTTGTTGTTTGTTAGGATCGCTAGGATCACACTTAGGTGTGTGGAGTTTGTATTTGCTCTATAAATCAAATATTCATTCTTGTTTTTATTCATTCGTTTGGTGTTCAGAATGAAGAAATTCGGCAAAACAACCTCTCAGGTGACCACAATGTGACCAGTCCCAAACCGTGAAAGAAGGCGACAATGACAGACACTCTGCATCAAGTCATGTGGAGAGCAATCACTTGACATGTGGACTGTATCTAGCTGGTCAATGGCCGAAGGTCTCAAATACAAGTCTCCCCTTCAGTTCCCTTTCCCACTCTCCTTCACCCTACCCACTAACCCCTCACCCCCCTCTCGGCAATGCGCATCAGTCATGGGTGTGGCATAGTCTCAATGTGTCTGTCACCCTTAGGATACCTTAGACTGTTTGTGCTCCTCCCTTCTCTGTTCCATTAGCACTGTACATTTTCCCCAGCACCATTGCCAAGCTGGCCACAAACACATTACTCTTCTCTCTCTCTCTCTCTCCTCTCCTCTCTCTCTCTCTCTCTCTCTCTCTCTCTCTCTCTCTCTCTCTCTCCAAGTTTTTTTTGTCTGGTGGTAATGTGTAATGTATCTTTAAAGTTCGGTAACAGCAGAGTTTCTAATGACAATACAGTCTAACAGAGCCCGACCCTCTCAAAGTCAGGTATACTGTTCGGGTTTTACTAATCCCCCCAGGTAGCAGGTAGCACTGGCTTACATGGCTGCCAGTAGCAGAACCAGAAGACTTGGCCTGCAGCCTAAAAACCTTTTAAACGCTCAAAACATCTGGAACAATAGCATCGCCTTCAGCCTCCTGCTAGAATGACGCACACTTTAGTGACGCCAGTGCAACAAAACAGCATCGCCTTCAGCTTCATGTTAGAATGGCGTATACATTAGTGAAGTCAGTCTCTCTTTATGATTGTTAAGCATCTCAGACCTACATAGGGCCTTTGCATTTGAAAGGAGATGCAATCACAAGATTCTACGATTCTCATGCAAAACCATAACTATCAGAAGTAGATAAAAAGTTACAGAAAGAACTGATGCAGTTCTTGACTTTTCAGGAAACCTCTTGAACAACTAAGGACACCCAAGGAAGAAATGAAAGCTAAGTTGGCCTTACAAAGCCATATCACATTATAAATGGCCTTGCTTGCAAAGCTATTCACATCAAAATTGGCCTTGCAAAACCACATCACAGTATACTTGGCCTTGCAAAGTCACATCATATATAACTGGACTTGAAAAGCCCATCACATCATAATTGCTTTGCAAAACCACATCACATTATACTGGCCTGCAAAAGCCATCTATTACATACCATAATCTATGCCTTGCAAAACCACATCACATTATATCTGGCCATGCAAAACCATATTACACCATATCTGTCCTTGCAAACCACATCACATAATATCTGGTTTTGCAAAACCACATCACATCATATCTGTCCTTACAAAGCCACATCACATCAATCTGGCCTTACAAACCACATCACATCATATCTGGCTTACAAAGCCACATCACATATCTGGCCTTGCAAAACAACATCACATCATAATCTGGCCTTGCAAAACCACATCACATCATATCTGGCCTTGCAAAGCCACATCACATCATATCTGGCCTTACAAAGCCACATCACATCATATCGGCCATGCAAAGCCATATCATTCATATCTGGCCATGCAAAACTATCTTGCATGCTCTGTATCATCAGCATGTAAAAAGGGGACTGATACAAGATGAGATAAGAAAATATCAGTAGGTGAACATGGTTATATTGCTATTGACATCGATATCTTTTTCCATAAACCGACACAGACAGACAGACGGACAGTCAGAGCCCACATGGGACATAATGCTGATGTCATAGTTCAGATAAACGTGCACGTGCCCTGCTGTCCCTGAATCCTGATGAATGATGGGAAGGAACGTGGCTTCATACAAAGGACCGGCTTAAACTGGTTGTATTGGGTTCATCCAGATCAAAACTTCTGTATATACATTCAGTTACCTCTTCCTATCTCTGGCTGTGCGTGGTTTGGTGGTGGCGGTAGTGGAGTGGTGTGTGTGTGTGTGTGTGTGTGTGTGTGTGTGTGTGTGTGTGTGTGTGTGTCTGTGTGTGTCTGTGTGTGTGTGTGTGTGTGTGTGTGTTCTTTTTTTTATATATATATTTAGGATAATGGATGTGTGTGCATGTGTGTGTGTTCTTTTTTATATTTAGGATAATGGATGTGTGTGTGTGTGTGTGTGTGTGTGTGTGTGTGTGTGTGTTGTGTGTGTGTGTGTGTGTGTGTGTGTGTGTGTGTTGTTGTTGTTGTCTTCAATTTAACGTCTGTTCACACTCAGTGATATTAGACGAGGAAAGTGGAAAGTAAAGAAGTTGAAGAAGGGAGTGGAAGGAGTGGGAGAAGAAAAGACTGAAGAATTAGCGTGTGGGTGGATGTTTTTGTACATGAAAAGGTAATAATACTTATTTAAAATAAAAATTTAAAAAAAAAAAAATAATAATAATAATAATAATAATAATCTTAGACATGAGAAAAGTTTAAATTTAACAAAGTGTGAACATTAAACATCAATAATGTAACTACAACAAATAATCAAGTGGACTGTGCAATAAACATCTAGCAATGGCAAAGGCTAACTTTGAATTTTCAAATACTTTTTTCAGAGACTGCTCGGAAAATACAGGTAAGAAGGGCTTTACAATTGGGCACTCAAATATGACATGAGTATTTGTAATATGATCTCCGCATAGACATTTGACATTTTTACAAAATTTTGTGATGAATGCATTTAATTTCATTCTAAAATACAATGCATTTACTCTTCTTGTGGTTATAACACTAGACTGTATTTTAGAGGGAGACATGTAACATGAAATAAGGGAACTAGTCAGACCATTCTTTAGACATTGTTCCTTGAATTGAACAGATTCTTTCAACTTACTCCATGACTTTTGTTCTAATATGCGGTATCCCTCCTGTAGAGATAAGGGAACATGTAGTTCTATTGATTCCAAAACATGTCTTGCCCCCTTTTTTGCAGCTCTATCAGCCCACTCGTTTGAAAATATATCCAACATGTGAAGGTACCCAACAAAAATGAACCGGAATACCTCTTAAACTTAGAAGGTGTATGACGTATTTAATTTCAAAAATAATTCTGGATACTTTCTTGGAATTTGGGGATTTTATAGCATACAGTACCGACTTAGAGTCTACACAGAGCAAAATAGGAATAATGAAAAATGGAACATCAAGAATGTGGTTAAGAGCCATAAGAATAGCAATTAATTCAGCTGTAAATATTGAATGATGTTTACCAAGATAGTATGATTTCTCTGTTTTAAATGCTGGTATGACGAATGCTGAACCTGTTTCATGGTTTTCTAAGACAGATCCATCTGTGTATACTTTTAAGAATTTAGCATACTTATTTTCGATATGTGATCGGACATCTGCAACCATGATATTTTGGTTTTCTTTCTTTTTTCCATTTGTACATTCTATGTCAAAACATGCTTTATTTATTTCCCATGAAGGACATGGTAAAGCTTTTTTGTGTGTTTCTAAGTCATAATGATTAAGTTCAGATTTTTTAAAAAGGTCTGATACATAAGTGCCAATAGGCGTTAAACACGAAATATGTCTGGCTCTTTTCGGAAAATTCGTTTCAGCTTGAACTTGTTACTCACTAGAAACAAAATTTTCATTTGCTGTGCTCCGTAACACATATTTGGCACATGAAAGTTGTCGGTATTCAGCTAAGGGAAGTTCCCCAATTTCGTTATAAGTTCCTATGGTGGATGCATGGAATGGCACACCAAGTGCAAGTTTGTATGCCTTACTGTCTAAACTTTGGAGTTTTTTAAGTAAATAATTTGGAGCACTAAAAAAGACTTCTTGTCCATAAGACAGTTTGGAACGTATAAGTGACGTAGACAAGCATTTTAGAGTGAAGATATCTTGTCCCCATGACTGTCTACTAACCATTTTAAGAAAGTTGATACATTTTCTTGCTTTTGTTAAAATGTATCCAATATGAGCATTCCAGGTCAACTTTGATGTTAGTAAAATACCTAAAAATTTTACAGTATTTGTGTACTGAATTGTTTCCCCTCCAATCATAAACTGTGGTAGTGTATCTGGATCATTGCCATTGTTAAAAAGCATAATGTGTGTTTTTTCTGTGGATAATGTCAGACCATTTTCAAAAATATATTTATATAAATGATCTAGCTCTTTTTGATAAATCTTTCTAGTATAATTAATCATCCTCTTTGTTGTACTGCGCTTCATAGTGACATTCATCCATATACATATATCATCAGCATATTGTACTAGGATTACATCGTTAGACAGTTTTGTTGGTAAGTCGTGTAACAGTATATTAAATAGAAACGGGGCTATAACAGAACCCTGTGGTAAACCCATGTGCAGTGACCTAGTGTGTGAATACGTATTCCCTACTCTTACTTGCATACTTCTGTTACATAAAAAACTTTTGATATAATGATAGAGATGCCCAGAAAAGCCAATAGTCTTTAATTTATGCAGCAATTTAGCATGCCAAACTTGGTCGTAGGCTTTTCTGACATCAAAAAATGTTGCAAGTACATTTTTTCTTCTGGCAAACTGTTGCTTGATTTGTGTTGTTAGCTTAACTAGATTATCAATAGCAGATCTGCCTTTTTGAAAGCCGGCTTGATTTACAGGAACTACTTTATTTTTTTGACAATAATATACAAGCCTCTTTAGAATTATTCTCTCCATAAGCTTACCTGTGTTAGAAGTCAGGGCTATGGGTCTGTAACTACTTTTATCAGTTTTAGGCTTCCCTTGCTTATGAATGGGAACAATGATAGACTGCTTCCAGTTTATTGGCATAATACCTTCAGTCCAACACCTTTGAAAAAGTTTATGCAACAGAATAATGAATTTTCCCGGTAAATGTTTAAGCATATCATTGGATATGGCATCTAAACCAACAGAAGTTTTCTTACTAGGAAGAGAAAATAATACATCTTTTACTTCATTGAT
>CM060317.1:82819617-82857117 GCA_030674155.1 Stramonita haemastoma
GCGCCAGGTCTGTTTTGGTCGACCCACTTTCCGCATCCCTTGTGGGCTCCAGTCGAGGGCCTGCCTGGTGACATCTGAAGCAGGCTTGCGGAGCGTATGGCCGATCCATCCCCATTTCCTTTTCTTGATCTCCGTCTCGATTGGAGCGTGTCTGGTCCTGTCCCATAGTTCTTCGTTTGAGACTACTTCTGGCCACCTGATACCAAGGATGTTCCTAAGACACCTGTTGGTGAATGTCTGGAGTTTGTGGGTGTTGGTCTTTGTTACCCGCCAGGTTTCTGAGCCATACAGTAGGACCGACTTGACATTGGTGTTGAATATCCGGATCTTGTTGTGGAGTGAGAGGGCTGTTGATCTCCAGATTGGGCGAAGGGTGTTGAAGGCATGACGGGTTTTATTTATTCGGCACTTGATGTCTTCGTCCGTTCCCCTCATCTTTACTAACGACACTGCCCAGGTAGGTGAATTTGTCGACTTCTTTGATGTTTTCTTGGTGTAGTCGCACTGGGTCTTGTTTCTTGTTGTTCATCCTCATGACCTCCGTCTTCCTGATGTTGATTTGGAGGCCTATCTTTTCGGCTTCCTCCGCAACACGACATAGCTTCTCTTGTGCATCTTGGTGCCTGTGTGAGAGAAGGCTGATGTCGTCTGCGAAGTCCAGGTCTTCCAGCTGCCTTGTGATGGTCCACTGTATGCCAGTTCTCCTGCCTGCTGTGGCCTGTCGCATTATCCAGTCAACCACCAACAGGAAGATGGTTGGTGACAACAGACAGCCCTGACGAACGCCAGTTCGTACGCAGAAGGGTTCCGTCAATTTACCATCATGGATGACTTGGCAGGTGGCATCCTCATAGAGCTGTTGGATGATGGTGACGAACTTTGGTGGGAAGCCATAGTGGTGCATCAGTCTCCAGATGACATCTCTGTCGACGCTGTCAAATGCCTTCTGGAAGTCAACAAAGACTGAATACAAGGGGGTCTGCCACTCTAGGGACTGCTCGATGATAATGCGCATTGTGGCGATCTGATCTGTGCATGATCTGTTTTGTCGGAAGCCTGCCTGTTCATCCCTGAGTGTCTTGTCTAGTGCCGTCTTAAGTCTTTCTAAGATTATTCTTGTCAGTACTTTCCCTGGTATAGACAGCAGCATGATTCCTCTCCAGTTGTTGCAGGATGACAGGTCCCCTTTCTTTGGTAGTTTCACGAGGTAGCCTTTCTTCCAGTCTTCTGGCACACTCTCTTGCTCCCAGATCTTGTGTAGGAGTGGATACATCATGTCAGTTGAAGTCTGGATGTCTGCCTTCAGTGCTTCAGGGGGTATACCGTCAGGGAGAGCTTCGTAGTCTGGACTATTTCCATACCCAGTTGAAGGAGAACAAACTGGTATATTTTCGTTTAAGTCATACGTAAAGTTTGGGTGTTTCTATGTTTAAAACTGATAACACGTATGGTATATATACATGACTGTTTAATGAGTTTCTGCACGAAAGTCATGTCGGTGACACGATACAAAGTCAAGCGTTAAGCTGAACATAGGAAGTCAGAGTAAATGGGGGTAGGGGAGGGAGTGGTGAGGGAAACTTGGTCAGTTCCTCTGGGGAGGGAGGAAAGATGTCTGACTTCTCTGGACACGGGCCAGGCGCAAAGAGGAGGGGGTAGGAAAAGTTCTAACGGTCCTGTGGGCATTGCTCACTGCTAGAAAGCCAGATGCACTCTGCACAGACACCCATGCTGGTAAATGGCTGACCACTTTCCGGCTGCCAGCGGCTGTCTTCTTTTCATTCCCATCGATTGACAGTGCCGCTGTTGTCGTTCTGCCTTGTTTATCATCCCTGGATAGCAGAATAAAAATCATTAACAAAAATTGTGTACTGATGCTTCAACATGATAAGAAAAATCCCAAAGGAAATACCATTACATAGGCAACAACAACAATAAGATCACCAAAACTAAAAGAGCAAACACAAAAACCCAAAACATGTGCAGGCTGGCTATTTGTTGCATATCTCAGCATCTATATTGCTTATTTTGTATATTTCCCAGTGTTTACAGTAGACGTTTTGTGTCTTTTCCAGTGTTTACAGTAGACGTTTTGTGTCTTTTCCAGTGTTTACAGTAGATGTTTTATATCTCTCCCAGTTTTTACAGTTGCCTGTTTTGTATCTTTCCAAATGTTTACAGTAGCCGTTTTGTATCTTTCCAAATGTTTACAGTAGACGTTTTGTATCTTTTCTAATGTTTACAGTAGACGTTTTGTGTCTTTCCCAATGTTTACAGTAGACGTTTTGTGTCTTTTCCAGTGTTTACAGTAGACGTTTTGTGTCTTTTCCAGTGTTTACAGTAGATGTTTTATATCTCTCCCAGTTTTTACAGTTGCCTGTTTTGTATCTTTCCAAATGTTTACAGTAGCCGTTTTGTATCTTTCCAAATGTTTACAGTAGACGTTTTGTATCTTTTCTAATGTTTACAGTAGACCTTTTGTGTCTTTTCCAGTGTTTACAGTAGACGTTTTGTATCTTTCCCAGTGTTTACAGTAGACGTTTTGTGTCTTTCCCAGTGTTTACAGTAGACGTTTTGTGTCTTTTCTAGTGTTTACAGTAGACGTCTTGTGCTCATCCTAGTGTATACATTGTGTATTTTATGCCCGTAACAGTGTTGACAATCTCACTACTTGGTAAGGGGTAGATTGCACGTAGCCTACACTGTCATGTGACGGATATTTTGTATATGTAAGGGATAGATAGATTGCACATACACTGTTATGTGAAGGATATTTTGTATATGTAAGGGATAGATAGATTGCACATACACTGTTATGTGAAGGATAGATTGTATATGTAAGGGATAGATAGATTGCACATACACTGTTATGTGACGGATATTTTGTATATGTAAGGGATAGATTGCACATACACTGTTATGTGAAGGATAGATTGTATATGTAAGGGATAGATTGCACATACACTGTTATGTGAAGGATAGATTGTATATGTAAGGGATAGATTGCACATACACTGTTATGTGACGGATAGATTGTATATGTAAGGGATAGATTGCACATACACTGTTATGTGAAGGATAGATTGTATATGTAAGGGATAGATTGCACATACACTGTTATGTGAAGGATAGATTGTATATGTAAGGGATAGATTGCACATACACTGTTATGTGAAGGATAGATTGTATATGTAAGGGATAGATAGATTGCACATACACTGTTATGTGAAGGATAGATTGTATATGTAAGGGATAGATAGATTGCACATACACTGTTATGTGAAGGATAGATTGTATATGTAAGGGATAGATAGATTGCACGTACACTGTTATGTGAAGGATAGATTGTATATGTAAGGGATAGATAGATTGCACGTACACTGTTATGTGATGGATATATTGCATTATTTAAGGGATAGATTGCACGTACACTGTTATTTAAGGGAAAGGTTTATTTTGTAAGGGATATATTGTATGCACAATGTTATATAAAGGATAAGTTGCATTTTGTAAGGGATATATTGTATGTACATTGTTATGTAAAGGATAGGTTGCACCCACACTTTTATGTGAGGGATCTTTTGTAATTTGTAAGGGACACATTGTATTATGGAAGGGATAGATTCCATGCACACTGTAATGTGAGGGATAAATTGTATGTGCATTGTTGTATTGGGAATAGATTATGTGTACACTGCTGAATTGAAAATATATTGTGTGCACACAGGAGACGGAAGACAGATTTATCACGCTGTTTCGTTTTTGTTTTGTTTTGTTTTATCCTCAACTGCCAATAACGCCGTGACATGTTGTCGTTATGGAGCTGTGTAATCTTGTTGTTGTTGTTGTGTTTTCCCTTTTCCTCAGTGTTCTCACATCTATGATCAATTTATCTCTTGTAGCCGAACCATAAACTTGGGAGCCTGACAGCGGTCCGCATGGACCAAAGTCTACGAAACAAAAATCACAGCTGTAGACAGCAGCTAGCCCCATCAACCATGCTGAATATACTTTTTTTTTCCAAAGACGTCCAGCTGTAAAGTGGAGGAACTGCCAGCAATGTGGAATAAAAATACAAGATATACAGATAGAGGCAGGCGGCCACTGGCACACTCCGAGACAGATAAATGGGCAGACAAATAGAGGCACATAGACAAATAGAGAGGGAAGGGAGATCTATCGATTGTGGTCAGCCACTGGTGCCTGCCCCAAGTGAATAGGATATTGTGGGGTACGTACCGCTAGCTTTGAATAGATGCACGTGGCATGCATGACACACTGCCACTTGCAGTGGCTTCATGCCTCATGTACAGCCACCGCCTGGTTGAGGAAGAAGGGGGGGGAGGCTCGGGGAAAGGGGGAAGATATTCCCTCCAGGGACAGAAAAAGCTGTGGAGGCAGATGGAGAGCTTCACACTGCAAGGGGAGGGAATGGCGGCTGGCTTTTGCTGTCACACAGTGCAGCATGCAACTTTAATGACAACTCCCTCTCCCCTCCTTGTTCTCCACACCTCTGCTTTCTCCCTCGTTCCCTCACGCTTTTTTTTTCTTTCTGAGACCTCTCTCTCTCTCTCTCTCTCTCTCTCTCTCTCTCTCTCTCTCTCTCTCTCTCTCTCTCTCTCTCTCTCTCTCTCTCTCTCTCTCTCTCTCTGTGTGCACAAGCGCACGTGTGTGTGCGTGCATGGTATGTGTGTGTGTGTGTGTGTGTGTGTGGTGTGTGTGTGTGTGTGTGTGTGTGTGTGTGTGTGTGTGTGTGTGTGTTTCCAATGCGGCAAAACTGGGGTGGAGTGGAAAGGAAGCACAACAGGAAGATGGGAACCAGTTTTTGGCAAAAGTCTGCAAAATTATGTGAGTTAGCGGCTGTGTGAGGCCTGCAATGGCAATTAATGACAAACCACAAAGTTTGTTGTGCCTGCCTCCTTCTGTACATCTTAGGCATTGTTGTTTTTTTTCATATGAACGTCCCAGTTTGCAGTCATGCGTCTTCAACAAGTAAAGTATATGTAACATTATGATAGGACCGCTGTCCACAGCTCTGACCTAGGACTGTACACTAAATGACCTGTCAGTCTCAGAGTGTAGAGTTCAGCCCAACGAGGAAGTCGTTCACGAACGTGTGGATAAGAAAATGACCCAGAGAAAGACTGTGTTGAAGACGGACCCCTCCTGTATCTCATTGTCCATCTTCACTGACTGACTGCATACTGACTGGTGTTGTATTTTAATGTTGGCCTGCACTGAGTGACTGCAAACTGACCAGTGCTAAACTTTAATATCCATCTTCACTCATTTGAACTGACCAGTGTTGTGTGGTGATGTCTGCAACCACTGACTGATTGCAGACTGACTATTGCTGTACCTCAAATTACTGTCATCTTCACTGATTGCAGACTGACTATTGCTGTACCTCAATTACTGTCATCTTCACTGATTCAGACTGACTATTGCTGTACCTAATTACTGTCATCTTCACTGATTGCAGACTGACTATTGCTGTACCTTAATACTGTCACTTCATGATTGCAGACTGACTATTGCTGTACCTTAATTACTGTCATCTTCACTGATTAGCAGACTGACTATTGCTGTACCTTAACTACTGTCATCTTCACTGATTGCAGACTGACTATTGCTGTCCTTAATACTGTCACCTTCACTGATTGATTGCAGACTGACTATTGCTGTGCCTAAATTACTGTCATCTTCACTGATTGCAGACTGATTATTGCTGTACCTAAATTACTGTCACCTTCACTGATTGCAGACTATTGCTATATTTTAATTACTGTCATCTTTACTGATTTCAGACTGACTAGTGTAGCAGGCGCTGGTCAGTGCCTTTATGCTGATGACTATCGTGGGCTGTCAGAGAGTGGACATCATGGACTGTATGCTACTGGAACGAATGGAAGAGCTCAGTGAGAGTGCCAGTCTTCAGAAAGTGGACAAGAGTTGAACCAAGCCTCAGATGTAAGTGAGGGAAGGTAAGCAGCCGCTGTTTGATAGACAGTCATAGGTAGTCTGCTTACTGACTGGCATCTTAATAAGACGTTATTAATCTGTTTCGGTCTTTGGTTCGGTATAAGTGTTCAGTCAACTGTTCAGTGCTTGGTAGGGTAAAGTTGTTCTGGTGCTTTATACTTCGGTTCAGAACGGGGATGGAATAGCTCAATGGTCAGAGCGCTCGCTTTCCCCAAGCTGAGGTTAAGCAGCATCGAGCGTGGTTACCAAGTGTATGGGTGACCGTTTGCGCGCCTTGGTTTCAGTGCAGTCTCCCAGTTCACCCAGATGTATATGGGTACCTGCTCTCTTTAGGGTCAGGGAAGGTAAAGCAGCGAGGGAGAGGAGATGGGCGCCGCCCTCAATATGCTGGCCCCAAGAGAAGCTGAGGTCTCTGACGCCTTGCTTCCCTACGACCACATAGGTCATGGGACGCCTTTAACCCTTACCTTTTTACAGAACACAGAACTCACTATGCTGAAGTACAGAATAATTGATACCTCTTCTGCACCTCCTTCGCACATGGACCATACTGGCTTTGTGTAGTCTGCTACATTTTTAATACCTTGAAGTCCAGAGACCTGACCAGTGGCGTGTGGTAGTTAGTGCAAGATTGCACAAGCACCAAGAGCAAGACGAGACTGAATTCTGGGATGATTATCACTGACCATGTGGCAGTTATTATAGACGATAACCAAGAAAAGGCATGGAAACTGGTAGAAGTAGTAGAGGCTGTGGTATCAATCATTCCAGCATCAGGCAATAGCCATGCACAACAACGCTGGTACCTGACTGTGATCAGAAGAGTGGTGACATGATCACCAGGGTACATGACAGGGAGGGTGGTGCTAGTGGTGATAGTGGTAATGGGGGGAAGCTGGGCTGTTGACAGTGGGCATGGCTATGTTTAATGACTTTTTTTTTTGTAACACATCATACACATAAGCCATCATTAAACTGTTTCTCAAGGATATACTTGTGCTACAGCATTTTAAACGTGGCTATGCTTCGTTAAAAAAGTGATGAATTTAATATTTATAAGGATATAGTTTACAAGGAGCTACAGATAATATATACTTCTACTGAATTTGATGAAGACGTACAAACTTGAGGGTCTTACAAAACATACAGTGAAAAAAGATGAATAGCATCATCCCCAAATCGGAACGCGAGTATCTTAACCGTGGACAAACAGCTGCATACATAAAATCTCATCATTGGTGAACCCCAGAGCAATGAATGTTTTCACAACATATTTATCTCCAATTCAAGGTTTTCAACAGAACTGGAAAAGAGCTTGCAACTCAGCAGTGTATTAACATCTAAGAACTTAATGAATGCGATTCCACAAAACTCTAGATTAAATTGCTTAAGTTAATAGACCTGGTGACTTAAACATGACTTTGATTTATAAACTTGCATGGTATAAAGCCAGAGGTCTCTGATCAGGTAGGGTTGTTAAGTCAGGATGTGAATGTGCCAAAGCCCAGTAATGTTTTGCAACTGACAGTTCTATGTCTGTCCATGTCCCAGCCCATCCCAGCTCCTTCCTCACAGACGTGGTGACAGTGTCTCGCTGTGGAGGGTTCAGCATGGAGCGGAAACTGCCATGAAGACTGGTGCTCAGCTCCCCAACACTCTGCACACCCCTCTCATCCACTCAGTGCCAACAGCTCATGGGTCAGAGGCCAGCAGTCTCTGTGGTCTGGTGACACAGCAAGCAAGACTTTCTTCACAAAACAAGATGTCAGCAAACGTGGATAGTGATGATGGAAATGATTCCCTGTTGCAGAATGTGTTTAGAGTTATCATGTAACTCATAAACAGTTTATTCTTTTTGAAAAGTCGGTCTTGTTATAAGCTGCGGCACATCCTAACTATCAGTTCACCAAAGACTTTTTTGTAAACAAACGGGTGAAGCAACTTCCATAACTAAATGTTGACAACAGCTGTTTCCTAATATGTCAAACTACACACTGGGCTCACAGTGTATAATTATAAAAATGATGGTCGTAGATACTACAGTGCAAGAGCTTTAGCTCGGTGTTGAGACGGGTGAAGTGTGTACTGGAGATCATAATGTGCGGTGTGGGGCCATTCACCATGCCTCTAGAAGCTGACAAGAAGTTATCTTTGTGTATCCATCACATTTAAGTTTGGAGGGAAACAATCAAGACTTTGCTATTCTAGAGCTGTAAAACATCCGCTAACGAAAACCTTTTACAATCGGCGTACAGGCAGACTGAGGAGAACGCGTGATGAAAATTGGGTTCGTCGGGGAGCCTCCTAATGATGCTTCATCATGGGTCATTAGACATCCTCTGAGATGAAGTAAAGATGTCTGTGAAGGCCTTTGCTTGCTGAAGCAGCTTGTTCAGTGTTGACTTCACCATTGTGCACATCGTCCACCCACACGTTCGACATCTCCACACTGATGTGCAACAACCGCTGTCAGACTCAGACAGCAGTGCGGTGTGCAGTGGTGTGACAGGCATCCCAGGAACCTCTGCACAGCAAGACAGACACCATGGAAGGGGTGGACGAGGGTCGGCAGCGGGTGGAGCATCGCTACAAACCCTACTTCCACCCCTTTCACGGCCACAGGCACTACCACCCCCACCTCCCCTCCCCGCTGCAGGACGGCGAGGCCTATGAGCGGCTGCAGTGGCAGAAGCAGCACGTGCTGTACGAGCTGAAGATGTGGGTGATGGTGCTGCTGGGGGTGGGGGTCATCCTGGCCTGCGTGGTCTACATCGTGCTGCAGTGCCGCTCACGGCGCCGGCCCCCCGCCCTGCCCCGCGCTCTGAGGGAGGACGAGAAGGAGCTGCTGGGATCCACGGAGACTCTGGAGAACCTCATCCCTGCAGACAACACCATCCCGCTGAGGGTCCGCAAGGAAAAGGAGTTCTTTGTCTAGCGCCGGCATTGTCCGTCTGTCCATCGTCGGCATTGTCCGTCAGTCTGCAGGAATTGTCTGTCTGTCTGCAGGCATTGTCCGTCAGTCTGTAGGCATTGTCCGTCAGTCTGCAGGAATTGTCATCTGCTTGTCCTGTCGCATCGGCTGCAGGCATTGGTCAGTCTGCAGGAATTGTCCTCTGTCTGCACGGCAGGCATTGTCAGTCTGCAGGAATTGTCCTCTGTCTGCACGGCAGACATTGTCAGTCTGCAGGACTGTCAATCATCACCTCCACCCACCCCTCCCTCTCATCCACCCCCACTTTTACCTCTGTCACTGTTCAGCCATGCTGTTCCAGTGTCCATTGCTGTGTCAGTAATGCAAATCTGTACATAATTATCTGTTTGGTTGAATAATAAAAATGAATAATTATGATTATAATTATAGAAAAGGGATATGATGATATGATATGGAATGGATGGATGGATGGATGGAAGTGTAATGGATGATATACATTGATGATGGATGTGTAAGCTGGTGTTGTTATGTGGTTGTTTATGAATTGCATTGTCGTCTTAAGTGGAAGTGTAAGTTTGGTGGTGAAACGTGATTGTGCTGTCTTTGAAGTGGAGAGTGAAAGTGTGGAATGATGATGATGATGATGATGATGATGATGATGATGATGATGATGATGATGATGATGATGATGATGATGATGATGATGATGATGATGAATCATGAGACATCATGTCCTGTGGTACTGTCTAGTGTTCTGTCTATCCCAATGCCTGTCAACACCTCAATCTACAAGTTTGCTAACAATTGTAAATCGAAATGGGGCCTAATGACGATAACAACGACGATGATGATGACGATAATTTTATTTTATATAAATAATGATGGTGTTGACGATGATGGTGATTTTGACAAGGACAACAACGATGATGGTGATGGTGACGATGACGACGATGATAATGATGACAAGAAGAAAGAAGGAAAGAAACAAAGAAAGAAACAAACAAACAAAACACACAAACAAACAAAATCAATCCAGCATCTATGGCCCAGGCTATTTTTCTAAGAGGCAGTGACGCAGGGAAGCATGTCAGAACATGCCCAGTACAGCAGCAGCAGGCAGGAAAGGAAGGAACTGCTGGACTTAGGCTAACAGCTGCTTTCAGCAGAACCGACACCCGCCTGCTCTCCTGCCTCTCTCTCTCTCTCTCTCTCTCTTCTCTCTCTCTCTCTCTCTCTCTCTCTCTCTCTCTCTCTCTCTCTCTCTCTCTCTTCACTTCCTTCCTGCAAATGGGCACCATCATTGTCGCCCACAAATGACGTGTCCAGAATGAAAGTTTTATGAAGAGCAGAAAGGCACGCTAATCGGCCATTCTTTCCCAGCCACAGCACAGCACGGCCTCGGAGAGAAATGGGCCGGCACTGTAGTACTGTGCGTGGTGGCGGCCATGAACTGAATTATACATCACTGAGCACTGACTACAGTCGCTATAACTATGCCACAGGGGTGTTGCTGAAGGACGACCGACATTCACTTAGTCCACAATCGGCGTATAAGCTTTCTTGTTTCTTTTCTTTTTTCTTACTTGTTCAGTTGACATTATGGTTGGTTTTTCTTGCAAGGCAAAACTTAACAACGTACCCAGGATGACCCAAGATCTGTAACTGCAGTTCTTGCACCCGGTTGATTCGTAGTGAGAAGTGAGTTAATTTTCATTGACTCCATTCACAGTCATCATTTCACCTTATAATATCTGGGTAACTACCTTTATCCAAAATCAAAATCCGGTTTCATATTATTATAATATGACAGACATAGACTCTCATTAACTACATGAGCACTCAGTGGCAACAACAACACAAACTGCCAGTTACTAAGCAGACCCTATAATGTTCGCTTCTCTGTACAGCATCACAGGATCGAGTGCTAATCGTCAGCTGACATTATTTTGGAATGGTTCTGCAAAAGTATCTTCTGTAGCACTTAACTTCACTTTTAGTGTGAATATTTTATGCGCCATTAACACATACTCCAAGCAGTAACTGTCCTTTGGATAGTTGACTTGTAGTTTGTGCGTGGGCCTGTGTGTGTGTGTGTGTGTGTGTGTGTGTGTGTGTGTGTGTGTGTGTGTGTGTGTGTGTGCGTGTGTGTGTGTGCGTGTGCGCGTGTGTGTGTGTTGATATGATTCATTGTCTTGACGATATTCACAAATACCACTGGAGAATGGATAGGACTTATCCTGTGTCCACTATCGTTGACATTGAATCCATCTCATCACCAGGGACAAATATCACAAATCATATTACAGACTGCAGAAATTAAAAAGGTAATTGCATGAGCAGTAGGTGTAAAACCAAGAGATGGCAGAAAAGGGGAAAGAAACAAGAATCAAAAAGAATCACAGAAAAGAAGAATTTTCAACTGAAATAAAATTCTGTTTGTCAGGTGATGTCGGGCAAGAAAAGGGCAACAGAATCACTGCACACGTAACTGTTTGGCCTTTTGAAGACTAGTTAATATCACTGAAAAACAAAAACTACAGCGCCATAACGGTCGTTGGAGGGACATAAACTGTACATTGTTATTGATTGCTTGTGTGTTGCATAGGTCGAATGCAAGCGCTTTGATTTGTTTTTACAAGATATAGCGCTATATAAATTCCATGTATATTTTTATTATTATTTATTATTGTGGTGGTCGTCACCTCAGGTGGGTGACTCACTCAGTCTGGCTCTGCGACTGAGCTGATATTGTCGTTAGTAGGGGGCTCAGTAGGTGGTGTCCTGCGTATGTTAGCTCAGAACAGGCACCACTGAACACCACCAAAGTGACCCAGTAGAAGTGCAGGGCCCCTCTGGCTGGTGGCCCCAAGGTGACCTAACATTGATGGGCTCCCTGTGGACTCCTGACCCCGGGGATGAGATGCAACAAATCAGGGTATGGCTTGTGGCAGGGAGATTGAAATGAGCGGCGTGGGAACAACAGGACAGGGATGTCACAGAAGAGAGGAAGCAAAAAAAAAAAAAAAAAACGAGGAGGAGAAGACAGACAAGAAAGAGAAGAAAGATACAAAGACATGAATATGGAGAAGAAACACTGTTGTCCTTGGACAGTGAAATCGGCTCAAATCCGATCCAGTGTTACTACCTTGGCAGCAAGGTAAAATCTGTACCATAAAGAAAGTCCATACATTTTGATACATTACAAAGCATCAGGAGACAGCCAATCAGACCACCACTTAATGTCCAGTACAGAGAGGGGGGGGGGGGCAATGGAGAGAAATAACTTTCACACTCTGGCTTCTTAATCTGAACAATGATTCTCAATTATCACTCAGTGATGTGATAAGAATCCTGGAAGAATTAGCACATTCTCCTGTCTTTCTTTTCCTTTATTAAAAGAGTAATAAAATATTTTCCCGTATTTTCCAGAGGTGCAGATAGTAAATATGCAAGAGAGCCAATTCAAATGATAAAATGGAGAAGAAAAAAGTAATAATACAGGTTTTTTTAATTTTTTGTTAGATTTTTTTTTATTGCACACACACACACACACACACACACACACACACACACACACACTGTGATGGAATTGAAATGTTCTTTAATTCCAACCATAAAAAGCACATGTAACAGAAACCAACTCCCATCAAGGAATTCAACAATAAATGGAATTTACAACATGCCTGAAACAGCTGAATGAAAACTCCTTGACACAGGGAGTAGAGTGAAACATCCTTTAATGGCCAATTTAGACAACAGCATTGAAACAACAACAAAAACAACCTGCAACGGCGGCGGTGGGGGTCAATCCCAACAACTGCCAACTCCAACAACACCAGCATTCTCAGCCAATCTGAACCATGGAGTGAAATCTAATTAATGTTTACACAGGAAATCCCTCTTGCTGTTCCTGAACAGATAGAATTATCCCATGTTATTGTTCAATTGTTGCTGAGGTGTTTTTTTGTGTTTTGTTGTTGTTGTTGTTATTTTTACATCTTTCAATATTGATTTTATTTTTTAAATGATTTATACCAGCCTCAAAACGCATTTATTTCCTACCGAAGTTTTTGCTCTCACATCTGTCCCTATCTTTTAACAGACTCCTTCAACTTCACCACCCTACGTCTACCTAAGCGAGTTCGGCGTGTGTGTGTGTGTGTGGTGTGTGTGTGTGTGTGTGTGTGTGTGTGTGTGTGTGTGTGTGTGTGTGTTTTGTGTGTGTGTGTGTGTGTGTGTGTGTGTGTGTGTGTGGTGGTGTGTGTGTGTGTGTGTTGTGTGTGTGTGTGTGTGTGTGTGTGTGTGTGTGTGTGTGTGTGTGTGTGTGTGTGTGTGTGTGTTGTGTGTGTGTGTGTGTGTGTGTGTGTGGTGTGTGTGTGTGTGTGTGTGTGTGTGTGTGTGTGGTATCAAGTTAAGCAACTTGAAGCATCTGCCAAGTGGATGTCTATGTTGGTGATGGTTGGTTGGTATCAGTCCCCAAAAAAGGAAAACTCTGCTGGGACTTAATACAATCAAGCCAAACCAAAAGAGGATGTCTTCATTGATGTAATGTAGTAACAAAGAATTTTCGGTTTGCTGTTTATACGCCCTGGCAAAAACTGAAGAAAAATTGTTGACACTTCACATCCTCTTCTAACAGCATTATATCAGTTTGACAGAATATGATGACCACTGAAGTAAATCATTATTCTATTCTCAATAGACACAGAGGTCATATTATCTTTTCACTGCTTCTACATCTGAAAAATCTAGTTCAAAACAAAGCTATGATGGATAATGAGCAATTATGGTGATTCAATCAGTAAATGGAAACCACCATCAGTCTAAAGAGAACAAGAGCAACCTTACTCCCTTCTACACAAATTGTTGTTTTACACAACCAAACTCGAAAACCACTCTTTCACTTCCACTTTGCTGGCAGAAAAAAGGACTCTGTTTCAAAGCCCTGTTTAGCTAGACATGCTTACCATATCTGATTTGTGTAATACTGGCTCAGTAAATAAATGGAATGCAGTGTCCCTGAATTCAATTTCTTCAAAACAGTACTGACATCTGATCTTGTCATCTCATTTTAATCTACTCCTTAAGGCTAAGAAAAACCAGGCCGTGCTGATACGCCAGCCATTATACTTGATTTATCCCCAGGTTACAAAAAGCATAAAAAAAAGGATAACGAACACTTAATAACTGTATAAAAAGTAGCCTACATAAGAAAAATACCATAACTATGGGCAAATAACACAAGGCAATGGACATATTGTGTCCATCCCAGGTTTACAGTATCACTACCTGTCTCCAGAACAAAACAATTACTACCTTGTCTTCAGAACAAAACAATACAGGTAAAATGTCATCTACAATGTATGAAAAGAACGCATCTGTAAGATTTGCTTGAAAAACGGCAAGAGATTGGACAGGGAAGATGCCAGCAATAGTTCTACTGTCAGAAAACACGAGGTGTATGTCTGCTACTGTAAATGGCAAACTGTGAAGGGCAGATTTGGATCATCATCATCCCTTTGAACAAGTCAATGCCATTTGGCGATTATCTTCTCTGACTTAATTTCACCTCAGATACACATATAGAGTGAACAGCTTATTCCCCTTTCAATTTCAAGAGTCTGGTGTTCTAAATGTAACAGAGTGGAGATCTTTAAAATCCAGTCTCTACGCAACACCTCAGGTGGGCATGGCTAGTCAGTTAAAATGTGGCCTCTAAAAAGAGGCTGCATAAAGATTACATTTCACCATGAAGGCAAAGTGTATGCAAGGAGAGTTTTCAACTAACACCCAATGAAACAGAGCATCGCACAATTCACAGGTGTCACCGTGTGTCTTGATTTAGAAACACAACGCTGTGACAGGGCCCTGATCGCATGGGAGGTAATCTACTCACCGCCCCATCACATCCACCACCTGCTAACCTGTACTGTGTCCCGATGTTCGCTATCTGACCAGCATAGGTGATGCTCAAAGCCAGCAGCCCCTAACGATTGCCACCTGCCAGTTGCATTCCAATGCAGCTCTACCAGCACTCAGTTTGATGGCAATCACACTGGGGTATAACCCCACCTGTACTATCAACTGTACAATAAAGACTACATGTTTTGTGGTATCCTAGTTTCTTCATCACTAGGAATATGAATTGAAATGACATTTTCACAAGATTGCAAAAAAATATAACGTACTCTGCAGATTTTTCAGCAAAACAAATATGTTTTGCTGCACTTGCATCTATGCTGTTCACAATCCCTTTAAGTCATTTCTGCAAAAACTGACTTATCATCAACATCATTTTGTGTTAGCTCCCATTTTTTTAACACTTCACGTTTATCAGTTTGGTCCATTTTTTGCTGTTTTCCACCTTTTAATTGATCTGATGGAGGAAATAGAAAAGTCTAATGCAGCCATGCATGTGTAATAGCCTTTCAGCTGGACAATCAAATATCGCTGACAAACAACAGACAAATGTGTTAACTCTTCAGTTGTTGCTGTTGTTTATATGTCAAAAACTCCACTCTGACAAAATCATTCTTCTATTGTTTCATTTTGTCCTGAAACAAGTATGGACAAAAATACGGTGGGTGCTTACATGTTTAATTTTCAGCATATGACCATACCATCTCCCATACCATTTGTTGTCATATGACCATAGCCAGATTCCTTTTCTATTTGTTATAGGACCATAATTAACTTATTTTTTCACATAATGTCTTAATGTCTGTAATGTGGCAGCTAACATGCTACATTATCTATTACCCTCTCAATCTCTGAATTTTGAATCAATGCCAGCATCACATATAACATACTTTTCAACAGGCCATTTCTGTAAACAGGTAAGGCTGGCAGTAATGTGCAATGTACCAAAAGTACAACCAACCGTGAGAACAGTAAAACCCTCACACCAATGGACACGATTTTTATGCACTTTACAAAGCCATACATTCAATCAACTATTCATTAAAAACAAATTATGTACACAAAATCTTGCTTCTCTAATTTATTCAAAGAGAAACCTTTACCTCCATCACATGCACATCAAACTAACAACTTTATAACCTATACAATCAACTGTTACTGCTAATGACAATATCCTATTTCAATAAATTAAGTCATCATGTTAATCCCAAATTCAGTTTCTTCTTCTGTGACCATACCTTTTCTTTCTATTGATACAAGACTTGTAACAGATACAGCTCAAAGACTGGACTTAAAATTTTGCTTAAAACAGAGAAACATATTTCCTCTTTATGTGTCCATGCCTGCGCAAGATCAAATTTACATGTAATAGAGCAATACTGCATTTTCAAGGTTATCTGGGGGCACTGCTGCACAGATATACTATCTAAATTGTGCACAGACTTTGTAGATTTCATTTTTCGCCCCTGTTTAGATTGACTGGACATATTTTCTCTCTTAATAGCTCATTGAGTCACTGCCCTGAATTTTTCAGTCAGTTTTTTGGGTAAACTACCTGGCAGAACCCTTCCCTCTGTCAGTAGAATTGGTGCTTGCTGGGTGTTTTCATGCCATCCATCCCACCAACTGTTGTTGGCCTTCTCTTCCACAAAAAAGTGGGTGGGTTTTAAGCATGTCAACAAGGTGGTCTCCATTAAATCTCATCTTATATACTGTGAGGAAGTGGAATCAGTACCTATGTTAACTCTAGGGGATAAACTCATAATCTTGTAGACTTGAGCCTGCAGCATCATTTACTGACAGATCACAAGTTGAAAACTGATCACTAGGCTCTCAAGGCCCCTTCAGACTAGAACATCTATGATGACAAAACCAAAACCATAAGGCCACCAAATTACTCATCCAGTTATAAATTGCTATTGCATCAAACATCCTGTTATCAACTAAACATTTAAAGTGCAGAGAGTTTTCAATAAAAAAGAGTGCAAATCCACTCTTTACAAACTCTAATGGCAAATACTTAGCTGCTTTCTTACAGTGAAACAGTATTTGAAGAGGGAGCTGAGCACTTCAAACTGCTGTCATTCCGAGATGGCAGACATCAATTACCATTTGAAAACATTGTCAGACTTGTACAAATAAACAAATTAACTGGCAGTAATGAATCTGTGAAACAACACTGAAAATGAAAGCAAACAAACAAAGGAACAAATGTGGTAATAAATAAAAGAGAACAGTGAATTTTGTGTACAACTGCAAGACCACTTGCCAGAACGTCCTTTTGGAGACATGTTCTCCAAATAAAATGTTGACTGCGGGAGCTGTTCCACAGTTGACTTTTTTTGCTGTCCTGAACTATTTGCATCACCACACAAGGGAGCAAAAAGGGGCCTTACGATAGATACACTTCACTGTGAAGAAAGCTGCCCGTGCCTGTCAGCCACCAGTGCCTAAAACAGTAAGCATTTACCCTGGCAAAAAATCTACCTACCTGCTACAGACTTCGTTCTATGCTTCTATATCTCATTCACCGTCTTCAAACAATGGATTATAAGACAGGTTTCTGTAGGTTTACAGCACTGCCCTTGCTGTACATTTTGATCCTTTTGACCTCTTCATTGCTGGCTAGCCATCAAGTAAACCATTATCAGAGATGAGCTACATATATAATCACAAATGGTTTCTTGTTCAGTACAAAATCTTGCATCAGCAACTCACTTCTACCTGATGGTGACGCTTTTCACAAATATGCTGGCAGATATTTTTTCTTTTGACTACAAATCATCATTAGCCTGAGAAAACTGCAGAAGTTGATTGTTGGTGGTACTGAAAAATGCTTAAACCTTCTGCAACCAACTTACACAATTCTCCAAGGCCATTTACACTTGACATGCAGTTTTTTTTTTATAGCTGTCACAGACTGCCTTGCCTTGCTTTTATAGCAGGCCTTACTAATATGTATTTGTAAAAATTGGTTGGTATTTTTCTAAACTAATTATCTGTGTAAGCAAGTTAAAACTAAAACATGGGTAATACAATAAAGGACATAAGTTCTAAGAGGTAAAATCACTTTTTTATTCTCTCATCATGGACAGAGATAAAAACTTACTGCCCCCAAAATTAAAAAAGTCTTTTTTTCCCAACAAAAGCCACCTTTCCTCATTTATGAAAAAAACCAACCCACAAACCATAAATATTCCATGTCAAATGTATGTAAGAAAAGCAAAGAACCAACGCACAGAGGGCATAAACTACATTGTCAACAATATTTTGTTTTCAATTTAATATATTTTTTTTAAAAAAACAATAAAAAAAAAAAAAACACAAAAATATATATAAAGAAAACAATGTCAACAATACTGTACAACTCCTCTGGATATCTAATGGTGTTATAATATGTAGGCATCTGTATGTACTGTTTTGTAACCACACAACAACAGCCTGGTATATGAAGAATCCAGTGTCCGTTCTTAACTACAAAATCGACACAACACCAATCTGAAGACACACACATGACACACAAGACATGTAGTGCTGCTTGACTTCCCCATGGACCATCATCCCCACTGCTGCTTGTCACCACGGCCTCTGCACTTGGCCACCTTCTACTGTCCTGAAACACACACACACACATCCACATATACATAACACACATTCAATAATTGAACTCATCAATCATGAAGATAAACAACCATATACAATGGATCCTTTTCAGTGCTAACTTTAACACAAAACACTTTTTGACCAAATTAATTGTCTCCCTTTTGTGGATCTTCTAAAGAGGTTCTACAAACCTGATTTGACTTCTGCTGTAACTCCCTAAGCAGTTGCTGGTGTTAAAAAGTTAAAGTCTGTCCCGAGCCTAAGGCTCATCAGGCCCGGTGCTTATCCCGGTTTCTGTGGCGTTAAGCGACTGAGAGTCATAGACTCCCCCCTGGATAGGACGCCAGTCTATCGCAGGGTTAACCCCCAACACAAGGTTGGTACCCCTTTTACACCTGGGTGGGGTGAGAAAATAGCCGTAAAGTGCCTTTTCCAAGGGCACAACGCCATAGCCGAAAGCTGGAATCGAACCCGCAACCTTTAGATTACAAGTCCAACGCCCTAACCACTAGACTACAGCGGCGGCTAGTTGCTGGTGTGGCTTACTAATATGAAACTTTCCAGCAGTGTGTCACCGGACAGTAAACCCTGGCAGAATCTATCCCTCTCCAAGTCACTGAGGGAATCTATCCATCTCCAAGTCACTGAGGCATACTGGGTGTGTTTGTCATCCATACCACTGACCATGATCAAAAATCTATTCTACTAAGAATTTTTTCAACATGCTCACAAAATGCTGTGCATGCACACACAGCTAAAAGCTTGACCAGAAAAAATTGCAGAGGAGTGGAGCTGCATTCAAAAGAAAAATCGCAGCTGGACAACCCTGTATTGTACCTTGAATCTGCACTTCACGTCACTGTAAGATCCACTGCTCTGGCCATGGAGTACTTCTGCTCCATATAGTGTTATGTTTCAAAGAACTCTATTCAAAATGCAATCCTAATTTATAATCATCCTTAGGCGGGGGAAAAGACGCAGGAAAAATCATGACAATGGAAGGGAAGGAGCTCATAAAAAAAAAGGAAAGCAACTCCGTGAGGCAAAATAAAAATCAACTACCAAAATAACTGAGTTTGAACAAACTAGTAAAACAAGCCAGAACTCAACACAAAATGCTAAATTCCAGTTAATTTTTTCTTTAACCTACCAAAACCCCCCAACCCCAAAAAACTGACATGCCAATTCAACTTTTTCGGAACAGAAAAGCTGAACATGCCACAAGAAAGGTAAGAGCTATGTCTCTCCAAGCACAGAACGTCTCCATTAATTAACATGGATAAGGACCAACAGACACCCATGCACATCACTAATGCTGGGCACCACCTCTGTTAAAAGTGCAGATGAGGTCTGAAGTCATCTTAGTTTAAAACCCTCGTTTGCAGAATCCAGCTCCTAGATGGCATCTCTCAGACTACTAAGAATCAGAAAGGAGTCTCTAAAGAGGCCACCCCCTGACTTCTGCGAGCAGCCAGAACCCTTCCTCAATCTGCCAAAGTGTGGTTAATTCATGAGATTTGTCTGTTCAGGAAGAATCACAAACTCCTCAGGACTGGGTAGCAGCAATGCTGAGAGGATCACCCTGCTGTCAAGAGGGCATTGCCCTGAAGAAGGCACATGTGTGATCTCTGCTTACTAATCTAAGCAGCAGAGACCAATTAAGTCAGACAGCCTAGTGATCAGCCACTGTAGACCAAACTGTGAGGAGCATCAAGAAAGAAAAATATTTTCTCAGTGGGGGGGATAGCCTTGTAGTTAAAGCATTGTGCTCATGATCTGACCGCCCGGGACCAAGCCACCACAGAGGCATCCGTTTTAGGGAATTCACATCAGTACTGATTCCACTCACCTGAAAGTCATTTGGATGAGACTACACATGAGCCCTATATGCCAATACACAGAGAACATCTTGCACACAAAACAAAAACCCTTTCTGCTTTTTGGAAGAGTAGGACATTTTGTGCCAGTAGAAACAGATGACAAAATGTTCTTTAAAAACGCATGCACACAGGTGGCAACTTAAGACACCATACCTGAAGTCCGAATGCCGGTACCTATGGTGGTGGTTGGAGGTGGGGGGGGAGGGGGGGGCATAGTTGCATTCAAAAAAATCTTACCATTGGTGAACCTTGAAACTGTAGCCAAGGAGCGGGGAAAAAAAGGAAAAAAAAAGAATGCATGCAGAACATCTTGCGAACACTTTAAAAACTGTCCTGCATTTTTTAAAAAATAGGCCATTTGTACCGGTAAGAACTATGACAAAAAGTAGATAAAATCATGTATGCACGCTGGTGTTATGATTAGACATTATCCCTGAAGTCAGAGTGTGGCTACCTTAATGGTGGGCAAAAAGGGTCACATACTCAAAAATCTCATCATCGGGGAAATTCAGAGCTCTATGTATGGGGAAAAAACAAACTTCAGGGGGTTGGGAGGAGGGCTGCTGGGGTGGAGGGGGGAGAGGCTGGGAGTCCAATGGAGAGGGGGGGGGGGGGCAAGTATGAGGAGAAAGGAGGGAGGATAGGCAGAGAAAGAGATTAAAGAGAGGGGACAACAGAAAGAGAGATGGGGAGATGAGACACAGAGAGGAGTCTGATTGATGCAATCTGATCAAAAGTTTAAGATAAAAATTGGATTTCAAAACATACTAAAAGCAGTGATGAAAAAAAAACAAAAGAAAGCAAAGTGACTGTGACCAAACAACATCCAAAAACAAAAAGAGAGATAATCTAAATGACAATGTGAATCTGATTATATATTATGAATTAGAGAGCAAAGTTCTAGAACTTCAATGAACCTGAGAAAAAAAGTCTTTCAAAATGCGTGGGATTGTGAGCATGTGCCTGATGACCTTATGCCTGCCCATTATTATGTATAGGGTTTGCACAGTTCTCTATAAAATTTGAAAACTTTTCAATGAGCTTAACACAATTAAATCTGAGAAGGCCTGAGGAATGCAGTGTTTTATGCATGGCCTACCCATGGTACGCTCTATCAATGATGCCACCCAAAAAGAATCGGCAATATAGGCATCTCTCTCTCTGTGAAAATGAAAGAGGATGTAACAACATACTGTCTCCAACTCCTGCTTAGAACATTTATGACTTCAAAGGAAATGATTGTTACATCATTACTGAAGATGTTTTTGTATATTTGATTGTGAACATGTGTGCGAGTATGTTACATATTTGCTTGCAACCTTGTTTGAGAGTGTTCTTTTTCTTCATACTTTCTCATGTTTTCATTGATAATTGGGGCTTGCTTGTGTGTGCGTGCGTGCGTGTATGCATCCTTCCTCAGGTTAGTTTGGTTTGGAAGAGATTTTTGTCTTAAGAAAATCTTACAAAGAAAGGTATGGGTGGGCAGGCAAGGCATAGAATCAGTGTGTTTGACTTTTTCTTACATTCAAATGCTAATGGCATACTTGTATTGACTAGTTTTTTGGTTGTAAGTTTCCTTGCTTTGTAGTAGGTTCTACTCTATAAGAATTTTGGTGGGAAAATGGGGAGGAAGAGTAGGGCTTGGTGCAAAGAAATTTTGCGCTCATTCCTTTCCCTACTATGTAGTGATAATTTTGATTTTATTTTAATCACTAAATCTTTTAAATTGTTAAAGTATTCTTTGAATCTTTTATTTTAAAGCAAGATGTTCTGCGTGCGTTCACACACAGGACTTCAGTTTTTAGTCTCATCAGTCAGTCAGTCAGTCGGTCGGTTGGTCGGTCAGTCTCTCTCTCTCCTCTCTCTCTCTCTCTCTCTCTCTCTCTCTCTCTCTCCTCCTCCCTCCCGCTCTCTGTTTTTGTCTCTCTGATTTTCATCTATTTATTGTTAGTAGCACTTCATTGTGATGCTCATTTTGATAATTCATTTAAATGTATCTAAAACTGCTGATCCACCAAAAAATGTATCTTTATCATCATTCTTAATTACCCTACTTTCAATAAACAAGCCTTGACTTTCAAGTTTTTTCAAGGAGGTGTTTGTCATATGATGTCATTTTGGCCATTTTAAGATTGATTCAAGGTCTTGGATCTAATATTCCTTTTTTTTTTTTTAATATTAAATTTGCCAATATGGAATTCTATTTAAAACAGAAGGAAAATCATCCATGGGACAGTAAAAGACAACAGGCACTGACCATCTACATACTGTCAGTTTGAAACAAAGGAATATAAAAAAGAGAGAAGAGAGCAGGTGGCCACAACCGCACTTCACACACCCTCAGCACTCAGTATGCCCAAGCCCAATACCACCACACCAACCTGCCAGACCATGTGATAGAAAGACAGAGGAACACAGATACCATGCCATACCCGTGCCAATGCAAACATCAACATGCTTATGTCACGCAGCAACAACAGGACAGACAAGCCAGACAACAGAATGACAGACAGGAGAAACAAAGACGACAAAAAACAGACGCCAGACAGAAGGACGGAAGAAGAAACAACAAGGAAAAGAAGACAACAACGCACATAAGACAGAACCAGACAGACAGACCGACAGACAGACAGACAGACAGACAGACGACAGAGAAGAAGAGAAAGAAGAGAGACAGAGAGAGACAGAGACAGAGAGACAAAGAGAGAGAGAGAGAGGGAGAAAAGATTCCCACATCAGTACCATGTTGACAACATACACAGATACCATCATGCCACAATGATCCCATTCTACAGTTGCTCAGGAGGCTGGGGAGCAGGGGGGGGGGATAGTTACCTTATTACCATCAAATCACAATAAAAGAAGATAAAAACAGACTACAAGCATTTTTGAACACTCAAAAAAAGTGTCAAATGATGGGTACACCAAACCAACAGTCTACAGAAAGCCAACAAGTGTCATTACCCACCACCTACTATAAAAAAAAAACCCACTCGTATCGCCAAGACATTCTTCTTAAGTACATTCCCTAAGTACCTGTTGTAAAAGACAGAAAAATTGCAGCTGAACACAACAAACCCCTGATCTGTATTAACCTCTTCTAAAATTGAAAAGATCCAAGTGAGTATAAAAGGAAGAATCTCATAGTAGACTCCAGCATGCGAAAAGCATGTCTAAAAGACTGGAAACAAACTTTTGGAAAGTGCACCCAAAACAGCATGATACAGCATGATCTTTTTCTTGATTCATGTATGAATAAAATACCAGATTTCAAAATGTGTGGGGTAGTAGACCACATAGCTCCTGATAAATGTGATGAAGACTGTACAGTTGATACAAGAAGACCACAACATTACAGACTAAAAAGCATCTCAGTAACATAAGACATCTCCTAACAGCAGATAAAAAAAAAACGCTGCAAAGAGACCGAGCACAAGACTTGTCCTGGCTGAAACTCAGATCTAAACTGCTTCTAAATGACTCAAGAAGTGAAACAAAGAAGCTTTGCAGATGAAAGTGGCCCACATTGAAACAATGAGATCAAACACAAAGCACCCTCAATCTACCCAACAGTGCTGATGTCCAGTTAGATCAGGAAGAGGCCAACAAAACCCAGAACATTGGTCAGCCATACCACAGTGTGCCTGAAGTTAACTTCATGACAGAAGTCAAAAGCTCTCATAGCTAGAAACATCCTTGATATAGGTAAGATGAATTGTGTTTATTCAAATGGCAGTTTCAAGATCCTTCAATTTGGTCAAAGAATGCAGATTTTAGCTGATGTGTTAAGTGGCCTAGGAGCCTAAAATCATAGAATTACCGGAGTAAGAAATGGGAATAAAGCTTTCTTCAACAGCATCAAATCAAATACTGATGAACAATGTATGTGTGGATATACAAATAAATCAACATACCATATGCACATTTTGTAATTCTGCACAATCATTTTAACTTTCAGGCATGGTACTGGAGGAAAAGCCTTTTTCCCTGATATGATTTGGGGGTCCAGGGGACAAGGATCCTGGGGCAACTGCCCCCTGGCAGGGTCAAGGGAGGGAGGGAGGGGGGGGGAAGGGAGGGGGGAGAGAGAGAGAGGGAGAGAGAGAGAGAGAGAGAGAGAGAGAGAGAGAGAGAGAGAGAGAGAGAGAGAGAGAAGAGAGAGAGAGAGAGAAGAGACAGAAGAGAGAAGAAGAGAGAGAGAGAAGAAGAGAGAGAGAGAGAGAGAGAAGACAGACAAGACAGACAGACAGACAGACAGACAGACAGACAGAAGACAGACAGACAAGAGAGAGGGTCCATGAAAACGAAGGGGGAGGCTGGTGGGCATGTTGACGACAAGGTGATAAAAAGGGGACCCTTTACACTCTGACTGCACCCATGGCATCCCCACCCACTCTCCCCCTTCCCTCCATCCCCCTTCACTCCTCTGCTTTAGAGCTCCTGGTCCTTCCCTTTTATGAAACAGGACATTGTTTGGTACTTTGCACATGGCCCCCTTCTTTCGACAGAGACAGTTCACTTGCTACCTAGCAATGACTCATGATATAAAGCAGAAAAGGGAAGTAATTGGAATAAAAGAGTTACATCCCTTAACTGGTTTCTGCGTTTCACTTTTTTCCCCCTTTTTTCTTTCTTTTTTTCCTATTGAGGATTTCTCGCAATTTTTTCCCCCCTTTTTTCTTTCTTTTTTTTCCTATTCGAGGATTTCCGCAAATTCGCGGAGACGTACCATGCCTGACTTTACACAACAAACAAACAAACAAACACCCAAAGAAGCCCATCATAAGCCACCAACCATTACCTTCAGCAGCAGTTTCATCTTTGCCACCATCATCCATTTTTTCCACACTATCATCATTATCATCATCATCATCATCAATTGGGTCCCCGTTCTGGTCTTTCTGCAACAGTAAGGGGACTATGGTCAGTTCTGCTTACAAGACGTCTTCTGTAAGTAAAGTTTTCATGTCTACGCACACTCACTAGGGAACAAGCTTATCATGAAAGCTTGCATGTGCACACACACACACACACACTCACACACAAACACATTATCACAGGAAGTTTTCCTTGTTTTACCCTCCGCCTGCTTATGTCCAAAAATGTTTTTGTTGTTGTTTATAATCAGCCCTTTTTCCTTTGAAAAGCAAGCTTGCCAGCTGCTTGATACTTCAAGACATGCAACACAAACCTCAGCTTGCAATTCAGAGACAAGCAACATGAGCTTAAGCTTGTTTTTTATCTGATATCTATGCTTAACTAGTCATCAACTCCATCTCTGCCGTTAACTCTTTTATCTGGGCTGGCTGCTTTAGCAGGAGAGCATTTCTTTTTGCTGCAGCCTGAGTTCCTAGACCTACAATTCCTTTGTTTACTGGGTTTCCTGAGAGAAAAACTGTGTAGAAGGGTTCTCCGTTTATTGTATCTTTACACTACATTGTTGAGTAACAAAAATTATTATGCCATACACTATTATACAGTGAAATGATGAGGCAATAGCAGTAGCATTGTTGCATGGACTTAAGGTGCAGTAAAGGGGAGACAAGACAGTTAACAGTATTGCGTCACAAATAAACAAAATAATAGCATGCAAACAGACAGCTAACTGTGCAACTGAAGCTGACAAAAAAACATGCTAGTATTCACAGATGTGACTTCCTGTCATATTGATGTCTAATACTGCACAAAATATCCAATCACACAACATGTCTGTGTCCTTGCTGTCATCATGCAGTCCCATCAAAGCACAAGTGTATTCCAAAGGGTAAAGTCTGTTTCTAAACAGTAGCAGTGAGAAAGTGTGTTGAGACGATCACAAAAGCCAAGACTGAAGTAAACATTATTATTCTATCAGTTTTGTACATCTGGTGTGCTTGTCTGTCATGGTTACCTACTTGCCACAAATATGTCATACACAAGTAATACAAGTATAAATTTTGAAAAAGAGTGATAATTTCTCATCTAAATCATCTTCACTACCACTGTTCTGATAAATTACAGCTGGCAAGTTTGCTCTCTCCGTCTCTCATCAGCTGTGTTGCCAGAATACTAATTTGCCTCTTCTTCATCCAGTTTTGAGAGTAAGAACGATAGAGAATGCGAAGAAGATTTGTGCAGCTTTTCATGGGGGTGGGAGAGGAGGGTTACATTTTTTTGGTATACAGAAAGAAAGTGGAAGAAAAAGCTGGAGGAACACAGAGATAATAAAAGCACATGTGAAGCCAGCCATTAGCAGGTCTAAAATACAGAAAATGATTGATAAATAGCATCGACTCACTTTCCCCAACCTTCCCACAGGGCATGGGAAAAATACATTTAGATTTTATTAACATAACCCGGAGTTTTATGTGCCCCCACTAGACAGGACAGGTGTCATAGAAAACTGTCAATGGCAATCAGAGGCTGGGAGGGAGTGTGTAAACACTGGGGGCCCATCCCATTTCT
This sequence comes from Stramonita haemastoma, assembly GCA_030674155.1. Lineage (NCBI taxonomy): Eukaryota > Metazoa > Mollusca > Gastropoda > Neogastropoda > Muricidae > Stramonita > Stramonita haemastoma. Next base: position 82,846,378 of record CM060317.1, read on the forward strand.
GTTGATTACTGCTGATCGAGTAAAGTGGCCACCAGCCTGAAAGATTAGTAAATATCTTTCCATGTTCAAGGACGAAAGAGTTAAGCATTGTTGCTAGAGAGTGAAAAGACAGACTAAAACTGTAGTGTAATCAGGTAACCCTGTACTTCCTTCCAATAATTAAGTACTTAATATCAGTCAACCTATAACCTGCAAAAAACAGAAATAAAAGCAGCGTACCATTACTGTGCTTTCAGATCAGGCTGCTGTGGATAGCAATGTGACAATACTATTGTCATAATAAGGAGACTTAGCAGGTGGTACCCTGCATGATGTTGGATGAGGACCAGCAACTCTAACACTGAAGTGTAGTGCAAGGCATCACTGGTGGCCTCACAACAGCCTGACGATGACAGTTCCCTGAGAAACTGCAGCTCTGTGGGTGTAACACAATGAACTGTGGACAGTGATTTCAGATGGCATCTTGAGGGCAACTGCACTGACACCTCACTTAAGTTAAACAGGCAAACACACAAACAAAACAAAAACGAAGCAAAACAAACCAACACACTTGAGTATGTGGGGTGTTTTTTTTTCCAGTTCTGGATGATACTAGACAAAGCACAGTAACAGATATCTGCATGCCAATTACACAGTCTTTCCCAGCATATCATCTCCTTATTTGATATACTCCACTTAATCTTTCTTTGCTTTCATGACAGTAACAACTTTCACACATTTTGCATCAAGCAAGTTACACACCGTCGCCATAATGGGGTGAGTGGGAAATGATCAGCCAGGAACTTGAAACTGAAGCTGTTGTTAGTTGCCAGTTTTGTCCTTTCATGCATATGAAATTAAGACTTAATGCAACAACAAAAAAACAAGGAAATAAAAATAAAACAGAAACCACCCCCACCCCCCAAAAAAAAGAAGTCTTCAAAACTTATCCTATATTTCAAAGAAACAAAGAGCTTTTTGACAAACGTTGGTGGCGCTTCAGAGACAGAATCTGGATTTCTACATGAAAGCAGCCAAGCCTCCAAGCAGATATTTTTGCCCCAATTTCTTGGTTACAACTGCTACTCTTTTTCTTGGATAAACATCATTACCATTGTTGTTATCAACACTGTTAACACCATACGTATTTGATGCATGTTTCACTGAGGTTTACCTTCTTGTTGAAGACGCTCCATCCCAGTTTGCTCATCAGGAGTTTCTCCTCCTCTGAAAGAGCTACTGCCTCATCCTTTTCTGCTTCACTTTCACCACCTGGAAAAAGTCCTGGTCATCTTAATGTAATGAAAAGTGACAAAAGTATTCTGTTCATCTACTGCATTTAATTGTATTGCCCTGCAAAGCACAGCTTTGTATTATATTGTATTGTATTCTACAAACTTTCTGAGTTATACATTTCTTGGCATAATACTGTAATGCATACCATTCGAGTCAAAACATTTTCTCTGCATGAAATTTGGGCTGCCAACCACTAGTGCACTGTCATCCCCTTTTAAAAAAATATGTCCTGTCTACCAATGCTGCTATTTCCCTAGTAGCAGCTATTTTCTACAGAGTTTTTTGCCTGGGACAATCTCTTCCTTTAATATGTGCCAAATGTATGTTGTGCCGCCGCTGTAGCCTAGTGGTTAGGGCGTTGTACTCGTAATCTAAAGGTTGCGGGTTCGATCCCAGCTATTCCGCTATGGCGTTGTGCCCTTGGAAAAGGCACTTTACGGCTATTTTCTCACCCCACCCAGGTGTAAAAGGGTACCAACCTTGTGCTGGGGGTTAATCCTGTGATAGACTGGCGTCCTATCCAGGGGGAGTCTATGACTCTCAGTCGCTTAACGCCACAGAAACCGGGATAAGCACCGGCCTGATGAGCCTTATGGCTCAGGACAGACTTTAACTTTTAACTAACTTAACTAAATGTATGTTGTGCACAAGACCTGTTTGCCCTTGCATCCAAAAGACCAGTCCTCACATCACACCCTTCATAGTCTAGTAGAAGGGGGTGAAAATTCAGCTTCAAACAGATTCAAACTGGTGCATGCAGTCTTGAGGTGATTCTTACCACTTATTACATCCACCCCAGAATCTTTAGCAACCAGGAATGAAATAAACTGGCTGGAAAAAAATGGGGAAAAAAACAACAATAAAAAACCTCTGACTTGGAGCTAACAACCGGTGAGAATGACAACAAAATTCCACAGAATGTTTTTTTTGCCATAAAAACTGTCACCAAACTCTCCTTTGATATCAGGTTCAGGCACAAATTCTCCATCAACAGGTCAGGAACCTGCTAAAGATGCTTCAGATTTGCAGGCTGTCAAACTGGCCATCATAAAAAAAATAAATCATCCCCCTTTTTTTTACAAGCTAGCAATAGGAATATTATTACAACAGCCAGATCTACTTAAAAATCTGATTATGTACTTGTTATCAACTTCTTTTTTTTCTCTTTTCATCAACTTTTTCAGTCATTTTTCCAAGCCTATTTCATTGCATCTATCTATATCTGGTAACATGAAGAGAGAGTGATAAAGAGAAAATGATGAATGGTCAAAGCTGAAGCTTCAATCATAATGCTTGCCTTACCACAGATTATACATAGAGGATAGATGTAACTCCCATTGCTTTATGTGACTGATTTAACATTAACTGCAGACAATACAGCTTCATACTTGAAATTTTAAGGTAACCAGACAACAAAATGCAGATATTGTGCAATGCAGCAGCACGGATGTAGAATCAACATAAAAACAAGAAAAAGATGCATCATACAGTAATAGTACTTCACAAACCTTCAGGAATTTGTGGCCCTATGAAACCAGATTTTGTCTCCCAGGTTCCAGATGCTGTGGAACTGAAACCAACAACCAACAATTACCAAGAGGGTGACAGGGATGGAGGAAGAGAAAGAGGGGGGGAAAGAAAGAATGACATAGGAAGAGAGAAAGATTCTTATTCTTTTATTTCAAGGAGAATGGAATAAACACTCATGTGCTTTTTATACATCCAATCCCCACTTGTATGCAGTTTTGTAAATTTTGTCAACCCTTCCCATCGGCACACAATAGCCTACTCTTCTGAAAAGTAGAGCAGGTTTTAACGTGTCCACAATGTTCTGCATGCATTAGCACTTGGGACCTCGGTTTATAGTCTCATCCGAAGGACTTTTTGGGTGGGAGTGGAGTCGGCACTGATGTTAACTCCAGAGGAAAAATCCTCTTGAATGAGATTTGAACCTGGGTCGGCAGTTCATGAGCACAAAGAGAGAGAGAGAGAGAGAGAGAGAGAGAGAGAGAGAGAGAGAGAGAGAGAGAGAGAGAGAGAGAGAGAGAGAGAGAGAGAGAGAGAGAGAGAGAGAAAGAAGGGCAAAGAGAGAGAGAGAAAGCATATAGGAGAGAGACTGACAGACAGACAGAGACACAACTTTACATTAAATGACAAAAACAGGCAGAGAGAGAAGGAGAGAGAAAATAGATATTCTATCACTTTATACATGTAAGGTAAGGGGTAGGACAGCCTAGTGGCTAGAGCATTGCACTCATGGTCTGATATTCCAAGAACGAGCCACCACGAACACACTTGTTTTAAAGGATTTTTCCCTTGAGTAAATATCAGTGCTGACTCCACTCCCCCAAAAGTCCTTCAGGTGAAACTATAAACCAAGGCCCCTAGAGCGAACACATGCAGAACATCTTGCACACGTGTTAAAAACCTGTTCTGCCTTTCAGAAGAGTAGGCCATTTTGAGCCCACAGGAATGGCTTGCAATTTTCTTTTTACAAAACAAGCACATGCACATAGGTGTCGTGTTTAGACACCATTCTCAAACTTGGAATGTTGCTACCTGAATGGTGGGTAAAAACAGTCACATACACAAAATCTCACCAGTGGTGAACCTCACAGCTCAAGCCAAAGATCACACACTCACAAGAAAGAAAGAGTGATCTTATCCAACAACCTTTTGCTTTGAAAATGCATCACTTTCATTCTAATGTAAGTCTTCTTCCTTAAAAGTCCTCATAAAGCTATATCAAACACATCACAGATGCATTCATAAACTAAACCAAATGATTGAGAGCATTTGAAAAATATTCAGGAATTCTATAAATAATCATAACTTCCACAGAGTAGTCATAAACATAACTTGAAGGTTTGATAGATTTTACTAAAGAATCAAAAGCATTTCTAAACAAAAATTAAAAATACAATGACATTACAATTCAGATGATTTGTTCAGTTAGGTCTTGGCCCCTTTTGAAGGGGGTGAAAACATAATCAAAGTTTACCATTTACTGGTAAGTCTGTTGAAAACAAAAATTACTCAGTCAAACAAGGTTGGCCCCCACTAACATGACCTAGTCACTTTTTATCATAGTGACTGAGATTAGGAGGTAAGATCAGATTCCTCAGGTACTACTGGGAGAGAACCAAAGGCAGATTCTCTCTCTGTTGCCTATTTCAATATTTACAGTAAAAAGTCAAAGAAATTACTTCACATAAAGTATTAAGAACTACTGTTGACAACAATCTACTATGGTCCAACCACATAAGCGAAATAGAAAGAAATACTTCCAGAAGAAAACATCAGCTCAGAAAAATTAAGAATGTCCTTAATATTCATGCAATAATTTTTTTTTATGCTCATATTTTATCTCTCATCAATTCTGCCTCTACCTTGTGGGATAAAGCCAAAGAAAGTATCTGGAAGCACCTTAGTGATGTACAAAAAACTATAAAACTAATTACATTAGATTCTATTACACTGATCAGAACTGATAACAGAGACTTCGCTCATTCAAAGGCAGACTAGTTCATATTCATACATGATATGTATGAATATGAAACAGCACCAAATAAAATTTCAGTATAAATAAAATAAACATTCACACAAGCTCTCTTTTCCTAGACCTCATAATATTTGATTCAAACTAGTCTAACAGTATGGAGCACATTACTCCCTTTGAAACAAAGCTTGAAGAAAGCACTGAAAAAATATATCTGATGGAAAGATTGTGAAGTGTCTTTTGATGTTCCAAAAATAAGTCTCTGCCTGATGAATCATAAGTGCTCTAAAATATTTTTGTGGTTCGTCATCCTATTGTTTAGATCTGCCAGCTTGTTTTGCAAGAAGCCTATGCATGTCACATTCATAGCCTCTTTGTTTGATGAATGCTGCATTTTAGTTTTTGTGTTATAATTCAGTCACTTTTTTTTTTCCTGGCTTTGATTCATACTGTCATTGTGTTGCTTCTTTCTTTTGCCTTGACATAATGTGATAAGGTTATTTCTTGTGCCTTAGGAGGCTTTTTGTGCTTCTAGTACTTTTTTATGAGGGCAGAATATAAAAAAGCAATGCAAGCATGCTCTTTTATTCTCAATAAATCCTTGAAGTTGGAATGGGTTACTTTAATGGTCGGTAAAAAAATTTTTACTCAGTCGCATACGCAAAAATCTTGTCATTGGTCAACCTCAAGTTCTAGCTTAAGAACAAAACAAAACTAACAGAAACAAAACAAAAAAAAAAAAACCCAAAATCTCTCAATAACAACATTTTGACTTGACTTGACTTGACCACTACTTACCTCTCTGCAGGAGAACTACCAGTGATATATTGCCAAAGGTGTGCACTTTATCACTGACAGAGCATAACATTACTAAAAAGAAAAAATGGCAAGCTATGGCACAAATATTTGACAAAAAATGCAGTTCACTTTGAAGAACTCACCTGTCAGTCCCACTTGCTGCTGTACCATCCACCTTCTTTTCTCCTACCATTGCTTCCTACAACAAAATTTATAACCATGCATTTTACTCCAAGAATTATACCAGGATACTGTCTTATATAACATGATGAGAACAGCTTACGAAAGTTCACACAGAAGCACCATTGCGCTAACAGTGACCAGTACACACACACACACACACACACACACACACACACACACACACACACAACGCACACCAGGTGCAGCTTTTGTAGTAAAAGCAAGCCTAGCAGAAAATTAAATACACAAACATAACAAAAAAGTGATATTCCACTTCGTACAATTTGTTCTTGTCTTGGAAAAATGTCTTAAATTCAGATATCTGTAATTATTGAACATAGTGCACAATACAATAAACAGAATGCAATCTAATCCACTACAATGCAATTTACACTTCTTTTTTGACTCTCAATGACAGTCCTCATGTCCAATGTCCAACAAACTCAAGGATCAATTTCCTTCTGAGCTGTTGGTATTGCTTAATACTTTCAACCCAGTACCCTTCGATCTAAGCTTTTGGAGCGCATTCCCCACCTCTGGAAACCTTCAAATTCAAACATAGAATTGACGGTGCAAGGTACAAAACTCTGTCTCTTGTTTTGGTTTTGATTCTTTTTGGCTCGACAGCTACCTCCCTTGTTAGAGTAATTACCATGTATACATCCTGTCAGGGTTTGTTGGTCTTTTAAATCGAGGTTTGAAGCGTTTTTGGCAAGAAAATTGTCTCATTAAAAAAGGTCTGAGTGACACCAAGATTCTACTTATGCTCTACCTTGATAAGAATGAAGGTAATGCTGAAAACAGACTAAGATTTTTAAGAAAGCAAGGAAACTTCCAAAGAAAAAGTTACTGAAAATGTACCAAGTGACACTGAACCAGCACAAACTGTCAATACTAATAGTCATTACAGTGTAAGGCACATATCCATAAAAAACATAAGATTATCCATGTTTTCAATATGTCACTGTTTTGTCAGCCAAAAGCTACCAATGCTCAATATGGTTGCTTTTAAATTGCATCCAATTTTCATTCAGCATACCCACTTTGGTACACAATATGCTTCATTATGGCTTGTAACAAAGATTTGTTTACAAGCAGTCAAATCCTGGCTTTTTTCCACTACATGCCCAGGCCAGCACACTGATTTGTCTGTACCACTACCAGCACCAGTCAGAATAGTGCTAAACATTTTTGGAATACTTTGCTTCTTGCAGATTTCTGAGCACTTACCAGTTTTATTCCTAATCAACATTACAGACCTCTTCTTTTTATCTTCCCCACTTTTTTTCATGAATGTTGGAAGATACACCTAAGCAAGTTCACATCCAAATGAAGTTTACAATTTATATAGTATTACAGTTCACCATGTAATTTGGTTTTCCAGTTGGAACTATTAGTGTTATTGTTGATCAATCCAAGTTTACCTTAACCGTTTTAGCCCCGTTGCGGCCGCAGCCGCCCGTAACAGCACCTGCTGCTAGATTCCGTTGCGGCCGTAGCCGCCCGTTGGTCCTGACCACGTGGGCAGTACTTTTCCATCACACACATACCTCGTGGTTCTCACACAATGTGTCTGAAATTTGGTGGGGCGATGCAGGGAAGGTTTCAGATGGTGCCAGTGATAAATTTAGACCACTAACAGTGTGTACTTGGGAGGGAAGGAAGAAAGCAAGGCTGGCGATAGAAACGCCTTTCACTCATAACGCGTGGCGAAAAAAAATGGCGTCTTCGTTGGTAGCAGACGATTCATCTAACTAACTAGACAATAAAATGAACGTGTTTGCATTGGAAGTAGAAAAAATTCAATGATAAATATTAAGTGAGTCAGAAATAAAAAGCTGACGGGGGAGAAGAGAAAGGAAATAACGCAGTTAGAGAGAAGAATGAACCCGACTACACGGCACATTCCTGCAAGCGTGGCGACCTGTGCTACCCACACGCTGTGGAGAAATTTGACGGGGGGGGGGGGGGGGGGGGGGGGGAGGGGGAGGTCCGCAGCATAAACGCCAGAAAATGTGACGCCTTTTGTCTATTTTCTAGTTAATACCACACTTTTTATTTGAAACTCAACGGACAGATTTGCTGATGACGAAAATACCGAGAAGGAAAAGAAAATAGACCTCAAGTCTGCCAAGATGCCACAGGTGACAGCGATAGGTACACCCCCGACACATCCACATTTTGTGCTTTCTGTGATGTGATGTGTCCCTGTGCCATCACTATGACTACTTTAAAGGCTATCACGATTAAAATTTTGTAGAATTACAGAAGTTCTGTGTTGTTTCATGTTTGTCACACCTGTGTGGTGACACTGGTGACAATGTGACACTTATGTACAATATTACACTTCTGTGCACTTAACAAACATGTGGTAAGACATAGACATCTGAAATGCAGTATATAGGTAAGATATTGATTGAATATTCCTTGTTTTCAAAAGACAAAAAACCAGTTAAACAAAAAGTATGCCTCATCAAGACATATAAAAACAATAGGTGTTATGAGGACATTGTGTGACACATCCTTGAAGTACAATTGCACACAAACATTAATAAACACGTTAGCTAGGCATCAGTTCTTTATTCAACACTTACATGTATGAATTTGTGTCTATTCCATATATATTTTGCTGGTTTATTGTATACAACATACTTTTACCTGTGATTGGTGACAAATAAGGTGACAACGACACGACATTTTGTGACCAGACATGTAAACTTGTCTTAAAATGCAAGTACAAAGATATATCTAGCTTGTGACAAAATTTCAGCTTGATAGCTTGTCATGCACACAGACAATTGTCTCAGGAGTAGACTATGTCAGTTTGGGGTAGAAAACTTTAAAAGAATTCAAAATCTACAGGCAGTTTAGCTCTGTAGAATTCAACAACAAGAGGGTTAATGCATTGATCAATAGTTTTGTACGCAAGGGGAGCCACCACACCACGTTGCCTTTAACTTTATTCCATTAACTTAGTCACTGAGACAATATGCTAAACACAAAAACAGTATCAATACACACAGCCTAATAAGTACAAGTAAGACTGATGAAAAATTTTACCCTGGTTGTACTGAAGTTGCCAAAGCCCATCAGCTGCCTCATGGCCAAGTCTTCCTCAGTCAGCTCCTCTGGCTCTTCTGGCTCTATTTTTTTCCTCTGCACAGTATTTGCCCAATGTTAAATCCATATACTGATATACTATAGTGACATAAATAAATGTGTTACAGTGTAAATATCATTCAAATGATCTGAGTGGACAGTTTATATTGAATAAATTGAATTCTATTTCCAAGCAAATTCTCCATTTAAAACAAAAAAAAGAAGCAAGATCACAATAAAACAAGAAGTTTACTAGTTATAATTTACACATCATGACATGTCATATAATAAATGCACACATTTAATTTATTCACACCTCACCTTTTGTGGTTGGTTGCTCTTGCTTAAATTTCTTCTTGCCACCATGTTCTCTGCAAAACAAACAAAGCACATCATCATCAGCTCATGAACATGAAGCATGAAAACATGTACTTCAGTCAACAACTTGGCAATAGACAACTTTCATTCCTGTCTGCCTCACCCCAAGTTACACTTTTAAATTAAGTTAAAGTAAATTATACTAAAATTTTATATTGTAATTAAATTAGATAACCCTGTAGTCAGAATACGGCTGCCTTCATGGTGGGTAAACCTGGTTGCTTTATTATTATAATAATAATAATAATAATAATAATAATAATAATAATAATAATAATAACAATAATAATAATACCCATGACATAAAAAAACTCACCATTGTTGAACCTTGAAGAGCTCTCTAGCCAAGGAACAAAATATTTTATAATCTAAAACTAAAAGTAAAACTAGCGTAAACATTGAAAGTGGTGTTTCATATTATTTAGTAGGAAAATTTTCAACCGTTTCACGACATACTGCCCACTATACATATGGTACATCACATTCAGTGTTCACATGTAATATGTATACCTAATGTGCCTTGTTAAAATGTTACCCAGGCTGAAGGAATCTAACTGCTTATACTATAGCCATATTTATAATAGGATGCTGACACTGACACAGTGACAGTTTGGTAGTTATTTCAAAGAATGATTCTGCATAATTTGTAATATTTTACTCACAAAACTATACAGAGTTATACAGCTACACAGAGTGGGGAGTTAATACTTTTTCTCCCAGGTTATTAAGAAAAGTTGGGCCCGTGAGATCCACCAAACAAGAACTGTGGTAGTACTAAGTTACTAAAACTAAAACTGATAAGTAAGAAAAGTACAAAGCACCATGGATATAAATTATAATTTTATATAATATTCATTGAAAATAACAGCCAACAGGCAGATTTTCAAGTTAAAATTCAAAATTGAGTCATTCTAATACTAACACAGCAAATGCTGCAATAGAAACTGAGATGTTCATTTCTTTTTTAATGAGAAAAATGGGTCTGTGAAACAATTCAAACATGCACTGCAGATAATAACATTGCAGAAGATTAAAAAGACATGTCAGTGTCACATGCAGTCAAAGAAATATTTGAAAACAGAATGAATAAGAACCTTCTAAAGTTCTTGTGCATACTATTATTTATCATGTAACCCGACAGTGACAACTTGCAGAAAATTAACTTGCCTCAGGGGAAAACTGTACTCAGTAAATTTATAAATTACAGGACAACAGACAAGTCTATAGTACATTCCAAACCAAATTTATCAAACTTAGTCTTTGTAATCAAATTTAAAGTGCCACCACAGTCCACACTCCGCAGATGAGATGGTAATATTACTGGCAAACAAATCAAGCAAAACACGGGTCTCATAAATTTAAGTTATTATCAAAAAATCCCTCTGCCCAGCCAACAAACCATACCAATAAATGTTTGCAAGATAACAACACAAAGGCAGACTTTTTTCAATCATTCAATCTTACCTTTCCGAACAATCCTCGCACAGCTGATCATGAACGTCGATCAA
>CM060317.1:82862117-82959617 GCA_030674155.1 Stramonita haemastoma
CTGCGATCCCAACACACATACACTTACCTTTCTTCCGCGCGCGCGCGCGCGCGTGCGTGTGTGAGTGTGAGTGTGTATGTGTGTGTGTGTGAGGGGGGGGGGGGGGGGGGAGGACGTGCACGCACGTACACACACTCGGTCGCACTTGCGCACGCCCATACGCGCGTTTGTGTACCTATGTGTGGGGGGACTGACGATGTTCGTGCACGTGTAGAGCTGAAGCGTGTTATGTTATGCGAAGTGTGTGCCGGTGAAGGTGGTTGTAGTGATGTGATTGTTGTGACTCTGGCATCAGCTGTAGGGACCATCCCATGTGCAGGTAGGGGGGTAACAGGTTAGGTTTGTGTTCCCGTGCTGCTGGCGCCGAACTCAGGCTGCCGTGATGACAGTACGTGCGTGCCTTTGGGTGTAACGCAAAATAACAACTATAACCAACACTCGTTCGGTGCCAGCCTTTCCCTTTCATGCTACCTTGTCCTATTCTCGGTGTTGTCTTTGCACAAGATGCTTCTATATATGTTTTTTGGAGCAGGTGAAATTCACAGATACTGATCTAAAATTAAAGATCAAGTTGAAAGAAAGGTACAAATAATGAACATATGGAGCAAGTCATGTTTTGTGCATGGTGACAACATATTAACGTCATCACACATATTAGACAAAATGAAGTGTTTTTCTCCAGTCTTTAAGAGAAGAAACACAGACGCAAAAAGGCTGTTGGCAGTTACTATCTCTAACACTGTATCGCTATCTCTCTCGCACGCACACACACGCGCGCTCACACGCGCGCACTAACGCACACACACTACTCATACAAAATACATACACACATACCTCTCTCTCTCTCTCTCTCTCTCTCTCTCTCTCTCTCTCTCTCTCTCTCTCTCTCTCTTAGAGGTCATTGACAGTGCAGGGGCATAAGGGTACGTTTGTAACACAATACTTATGAGACACAGATAACTACTTTCAAGGAAGAGATAGAGAAAATGATGTATTCGATATTGACATTTAGAGAAAAAAATACGTATTCTATATTGACATTTAGAGCTTGGCTCAATTTTTCAAAAATCTAACTGCTGTGATTACCATACCAATGGTGCTTTCTAAAATAACGCATCAAACTAATCGTCCAAACAATCAATCAGCAAAAACAATAGTGAAGCCGAACATATTTATTTCTCCTGCTATGTGCACTGATTGGCCCTGTGAACTGGACCACCCGATAAAGAATAATTGTATTATGCGTGAATTATTGGGTCAGTCTTGACTACGCTCACAAACTGAATGTGAAGATGAAATTTGTGACAGAAGTGAGACAGCTGTTAACGCTAGCATTCAATTGTAGATTAATGTGGAGACCGGGGAACCCCCCCCTCCTTCCCCGGACACACACACACACACACACACACACACACACACACACACACACACACACACACTGCGCGCACCCAAAATCAACATATCATACAGTGATCAACTAGATGAAATTCGTCTTTCTTTGATTTTTTACATAGTGGACGCAAGATGGATTTTTCTTGTTGTTGCTTTTTTTTTTTTTTTTTTTTTTTTTTAAATTCCAAATGTTTCCGATGTTGTTTTGAGCTGTTCATGATCAAATTCTTGTCTAGATAAACGCCAACGTAGAATCACAGATACTGAATATTTTAAATAAGAACGAAACCTCACATTATTTTGAAGTTGTCTTTAAAAAAAGAAAGAAAAGAAACAAAACCGTACCTCTTTTTTTTTCGAACAAAAGTTGATCACAATTACAGATATGCAAATCAATATCGGATTCAAATTTAGAAAGAACTTCTTAACAATGTCGATTCCTGTTTTACTTGAGATTTCTTTAGTTCCTATCACTTAGGAGCACCTCTTGCCATTTTCATTTTAAATTATGCACAAGCATTTGACGTGTTTGGGTAGAAGGTGACTGAAGTGAGACAGCTGTTAACGCTGTTACAGTCTGCCCAGGCAAGTGGTGATGGATGGCTGTTGTTGGTGCCGTGCATTAGTAACTTTGGGTTTGTTGGTTTGTTCGTGGATTTTTTTGTTTTTGTTTTTGGTGGGGTTTTTGTTTGTTTGTTTGTTTGTTGTTTTCTTTTTTTTTTGATGATGGTGGTTTGGGTTTGGGGTTGTTTTTGTTTTTTGGGGGGTGTCTTTTTTCTTTGTTTTTTTTTTGTTTTGTTATGTTTTTGTTAAAGATTTCTTTGCTTATTATTGTCATTTTTTTCGTGTTAGTTTATGTCATCTATTTATATCTATCTCATTTTTGACATAGTCTATGTTAGTTTTGCTATCAGTACTCTGTGTGTGTGTGTGTGTGTGTGTGTGTGTGTGTGTGTGTGTGTGTGTGTGTGTGGTGCGCGCGCGCGCGCGCGCGCGCGCGCGTGTGTGTGTGTGTGTGTGTGTACAAAATAACAAACACGGTACTTGTGCAGCCACCCTTTTGTAAACTACGCGGGCTTGTTGCCACTGAGCCGGCTGTGTGGTGTGAAAACTGACTCACTCCTCTGTTGTTGGAGTTGTTTATTGACAATGACGGCTGCTGCTAAACTTAGCTGGGACCTGAAGGTAGCCCAGAGGGGAAGAGATTGGTTTTCTTCTAACCTCTTCAGAGACTGGCAGCATGCATTCCGAAATACGAACTGGGTCATGGCAATTCTGTTCTTTTTTCTTCTTTGTTTTTGGGTTTTGTTCCTCAGCTAGATCAGAGCTTTGAGGTTTACCAAAGGTGAGATTTGCGTATGCGACAGTTTACAACCATTACCATTATTAATTAACCATTGCGACTTCGGGGATGGTGTCTAAACGCCACATCTTTTCTTTTTGTCATCCGTTTTACTGGCACAAAATGTTTTGTTTGTTTTTAATGTGCCTACTCTTAAAAAAAAAAAAAAAAAAAAAGGGGGGGGGGGGGGGGGGGGAGGACAGATTTTACTGTGTATGCAAGTTGACCTGCGTGCGTTGCCGTACGGGGATCGTTTATAGCTTCATTCGGATAATTTTCGCGGGGGTGAAATTGGTAAAAAGGTATAAAAGGTAAATGTGTCCCAAACCTGTGTGATCGTAGAGGAGCGAGGCGTGGGAGACCTCAGCCTCTCTAGGGGCCAGCATATTGAGGGCAGCGCCATCTCCTCTCCCTCGCTGCTTTACTTTCCCTAACCCTAAAGAGGGCAGGTACCCATTTACAGCTGGGTGAACTGGGGGGACTGTACTGACGCCAAGGCGCACAAACGGCCACCCATCCAACTGGTAACCACGCTCGACGCTGCTTAATTAACTTGACTTGGGGAAAGCAAGCGCTCTGACCACTTTAGCTACCCCCCCCCCCCCCCCCCCCAAGAGTGTACAAGATAGTCGCAAATGTTTTTTCTCCTGTATACATGTAATACAAGCCGCGAGTGGTGGTTTATTGAAAACCTCTTTGACTTCTGAGTCGTTTAGTAAAGTGCTGAAATTTTCAGCTTAATTTTTGTTTGTTTACACCAACGTGATGATGCTACACCAATCTAAAATGGAACCAGAGGGTTGTCTGGTTGGTTTTTATTATTATTATTATTATTATTATTTTTTTAATACTATTTTGGTGACAGAAGTAATTCACCTCGAGAGATATTCATGGGACAGCCGGCCAGGTGCAGTGAAGAATACCCACCAACCTTGCCTGTGTTCAAGTCTTCAGCATACTACCAGCCTACACAACCCCGTACTCTCAGGACGGGTTGTTTGCTTATTTATTTGTTGTGTTTGTTTCCATGCAGGAATGACTGAAGCTGAACATGAGGCCTACCTCTGAGTCAGTGTCTTTATGAGGCACAATAGGCCTAGTTGAAAAGTTGTCTGTGTCTGAGTTTGAAGTAAAAAATCACAAAGCCTAGAAAGGAGACTGTTGTTTAAGAAATTTGAGGGGAAAAAAAAGGAATTTCAAAACTGAGCGGCATGAAGAAACAAAAATGGATAACAGACTGCTGTAGCTCAATTTCAGTGCATCTGATTGTCCAAACCATATCGTCAATGTAGTTTTTGTTTTGTTTTTGTCTTGTTTTGGTTTTCCGTTCCTCGGCTAGAACCCTCAGGTTTCACCAATGGTGAGATTTATTTATTTATTTTATTCTTTGATTTCACGGATAATGGAATAAGCACTCGTGTGCTTTTTACACCCAGTCCCAGTGTGTATGTAGTTTTGTAAATTTTGTCATCCGTTCCCACGTATGTATATGCGACATCCCCCCCCCCCTCCTCCGTTTTCGCCAACACCATTAAAGTTTAGGTAGCTGCATTCCGACTTCGGGGATGGTGTCGAAAACACGACACGACTGCGCAAGATGTTCTGCGTGCGTTCGCGCATAGGGCCTCGGTTTGTAGTCTCATCTCAAGGACTTTGACATTCATTAAAAGTTTTTAGTCAAACTGGGAAGAGAGGGCGGTGCTGGGAATCGAACCCAGAACCGCACGGTTTACTTGTTGGCAAGTGAACGTCTTAACCATTCTGCCACCCTACTTCTTCTAGTGAATCTTTTTTTTTTAATTTTGGGATGACAAATTCCTTACTGTAGTTTCATTGGAGCATGACAACAAAAGACGTAACCTAAATGCATAAGGATTCAGGTAATAGTGTGTGTGTGTGTGTGTGTGTGTGTGTGTGTGTGTGTGTGTGTGTGTGTGTGTGTGTGTAGGGGAGAGAGAGAGAGAGAGAGAGAGGGGAGAGAGAGAGAGAGAGAGAGAGAGAGAAGAGAGAGAGAGAGAGAGAGAGAGAGAGAGAGAGAGAGAGAGAGATTATTCAAATGGGGATGGATCCGCCATATTTATTTGTTTATTCTTTTATATCAAGGATAATGGGATAAGCACTCTGTGCTTTTCAGTCCTGGTAGTAGTTTTGTAAATATCATCTGTTCCCACCGGCATACGATGGCCTACTCTTACGAAAAGCGGAACAGGATTAACGTGTGAGCAAGATGTTCTGCGTGCGTTCACACACGGGGCCTCGGTTTATAATCTCATCTGAAGGACTTTTGAGGAGAGTGGAGTCAGCACTGATGTTAACTCCAGGAGAAAAATCTCCTCAAACGGGAATCGAACCTGGGTCGTCAAATTGCGAGCGCAGTGTTCTGACCACTAGGTTATCCCGTCCCCCTTATACGCTTTGTAAGCCTGCTTCAAATGTCCCAGGCTGGCCCGTGACTGGAATCCACAAGGGAAGAGGAAAGTGGGTCGACCAAAACAGACCTGGCGCAGAGGCATCGAAGCAGAGACGAAGGCAGCCGGAATGACGTGGGCCGAGCTGAAGAGGATCTCCCAGAAACGAGTTCGTTGGAGGGGGGTTCTTGCGGCCCTTTGTTCCCCAGTACAGGAATTGATCGGCACAAGTCAAAGTAAGTCATTCTCTCTCTCTCTCCCCCCCCCCCCCCCCCCCCCCCCCAAGATAATGAAATAGGCACTTATGTGCTTTTTTTCCCTACATATATTCCCCTTGAGCACGTGGTTTTGTCCGGTTTGTCATCAGTTTCCACCGGCACAAAACGGTTAACTCTTCCGAAAAGTGGAACATGTTTTAACGTTGTGGAGCAAGATGTTCTGTGTGCATTTGCACCTGGAGGCCTGAGAGAGAACTCGAACTCGAACTCGAACTCGAAAGGTTTATTCATGAAAAAAGGCCATTGGCCCATACATGAAGGGGGTTGCCAAATAACGATAACGATAATTGCTATAAGCTGACACACGACGACTCAAGCATGGAAAGAAAAAAAAACCACGAGCATTGAGTAGTAATGTAATCGAGAGAGAAATCTTATTCAAATGTGGAGGCATCCGCCTTTATTGTTTCATCTTTTTATCAACATATAGGGTCTAAGCACTACAATGTGCTGTGTTACATCAGTTCCTAGTGTCGTAAGTTTGATACAATATCTCTGTTGCCAGGATACGTGGCTACTCCTTACGAAAAGCGGGAGTTACACGTTCTTTTAGCAAGTTTTTCTCTTGCGTTTGACAACCATGTAACATACTCTCATTCTGGTTTGAGGAATGGATCACAATGTGTTACTCACATGTACAAATCTCCGTCTAATGGAATCGTAAGCACTGGGATTTCTAAATTGTTTCTGATGCTCTTAGTTTCTGTACCACTATGGGTTAGAGTAGCCACGTCCCCTTTACTCTTTGTAAGCACGCTTCATATCGTTCCCAGGCTGCACCACTACGGGAATCCACATAGGGAAGAGAAGGGGTTGCTAAAACAACCGATGGGCAACATGAACAGAGTACGATTGGAGCGTGATGTCCGTGGGCGTTGCTGGTAGGTCTATCCAAGTGTTCTTACAGGGGGTTATTCCCCTGTTCTCCCATGTACAGGAGATGAGGCACAAGTCAAGTACAGTCACTTTCACTCACCACACTGCCTGCTTCTCTGCCTTCCGCCCCTCGTCCATGATAATGAAGATTTATCCTTATTGTGCTTTGTTTTCACTGTATATTCCCCTGTGATGCACGTGGTTGTGTCCGGTTTCGTCAACAGCTTTCCCTCCGCACCAAAACGGCTAACCTTCCTAAAGTGGAACCATGTTTTAATGATTTGTTTAGCTGCCAAGAATGTTCGTGTGCATTTCACCTCGTGACGCCGGAGAGAGAGAGAGAGAGAGAGAGAGAGAGAGAGAGAGAGAGAGAGAGAGATGAGAGAGAGAGAGAGAGAGATGAATAAGCACTCATGTGCTTTTTTAAATCCAGTCCCCGCCCTTTTCAGGGATAGGTGGTGTCCCATAACCTAGGCGGTCGTAGGGGAGCGAGGCATCAGAGACCTCAGCTTCTCTAGGGGCCAGGATATTGAGGGCAGCGCCCATCTCCTCTCCCTCGCTGCTTTACCTTCCCAAACCCTAAAGAGGGAGGTACATGTGGGTGAACTGGGGGAGGGGGGGGAGGGGACTGTACTGAAGCCAAGGCGCGCAAACGGTCATCCCACCATCCACGCTCGACGCTGCTTATCTTGACTGTGGGAAAGCGAGCGCTCTGACCACTTAGCTGGGGAGGAGATTAAGATAAAAAACAAAACAAAAACAACCTCTAACTATACAACAATAATGAATATATCAAGAACAAGAGACCACAACCAGCTGCAAACAACAAACAAGAAATAAGGACAGAAAGACAATACTAAAATAACAAATATGGACACACCCAGAGAGCGAAAATAATAATAAACGATCAAATGATGCTTATGGAAAAAAGGTGCTAGATCTGAATAAGTAAGAAGCAAGAAATGAGAGAGAGAGAGAGAGAGAGGAGAGAGAGAGAGAGAGAGAGAGAGAGAGAGAGGGTCTAGCATCTGCTGCAGTCTGTAGTACGTTTAAAACAAAAAAATCTTTTTTACGTAAAAAACTGTGACGCAATTTACATTCAACTAAAGCAGAAGAGACTTCGAGGGAGGCGATGGGAGGGGAAAGAAAAAATAGGACAACAACAACTTTTGTGTACATATTACAGATGTGAATGTTGTATTTGAAATAATTTGAATACATTTTTCTTTTGCGTAAATTTTTTGATGGTTTTAATACCGTTTGTTCGATGTCTTGAAAGGTCTACTACCAGAAGTAAACATCAAGCTTGCTTTCCACATAGGCCTAATTGTGTTGACTTTTTCATGCTTCAGACGGGTTAGGTAGGGTAGTCAACAAATCATCAGTTTAATTTAGAATAATAAAAAAAGAGTTGTTACTGTTTTTGTTTTCTTCTTAAAATAAAAACTGAGAGGAAAAATAAATGAATTCTTCTGTGTTGATATAAACATTTTGTAATTGTAAATTGCAAAATAATCTCATCTCGTTGCTGAATTCAGAAAACTGAATTTCCTGTAGCCTTTGCTTACAAATTGACATTATTTTTCAGAGAACGCCAAATCAAATTGTAATTGGGAAAGATAACATTTTACTTCACAAAAATGGTTCTTAAGTTCAAACGTTTATTGGAATTTAGGTTATAAAATATGTTTTTAAGTTGAAATTCTCTACATTTTTTTTACGAAATGCTAAGGGGTTTGTTCTCCAGATTAATTTATCCTCCAATCCATGAAGGGTGTTAAACCTTGAACCACGCAGAACATCTTGCGCACACGTTAAATCCTGTTCCGCTTTTCGTAAGAGTAGGCCATCGTGTGCCGGTGGGAACAGATGACAATATTTACAAAACTGCATACACACGGGGACCGGATGAAAAAAAAGCACATGATTGCTTATTCTGTTATCCTCGATATAAAAGAATAAAAGAAAAAGTAAAAAAAACAACCTGTGTGTGTGTGTGTGGGGGGGGGGGGGGGGGGGGGGCGTTGCATGCGCGTGCGTGAGCACATCTTCATCCTTGTCACTATTCTATTCTAGTATTCATTCGACTGGGGGCAACAGTCACAAGCCATGGAATCGAAGAAATCGTTCTTGAGGATCTTGTCATCGAATCTGGTGTCCAGCAGATATTGAATCACCTGTGCATACTTTGACCCCGTCAGTAGAAGTGGCTGTAGTGATAAGATGGTCTCTGACAGTCTGAAGATATTCTTTGAATCATTCGTTCACTGCAGTCTAGGCTAATGTAGATCTGTCACAGCATAGCCTAATCCTTTTGACTAGGCTACAGTTTAATCTCTTCAGGGACTAGCCTAGGCTATGCAACGCATTGACCTGAAATGGAGCAGATGATTGTAAAATGTTGAACAGACCATCCTACAATGGAAATTTGCATAGGTAAAAGTTCGTATCTGCAGATTTCTTCTATGCATTCTGGATTCCAATTTCCTTGTTATCTGTTTGTCGAGAACGACAGTTAACTATCGTGCGCAGAATAATACCTTGCTTTGGCAAGTTTTCAAGATTTTTTTGGGAGGTATTCTTGAGCCGCATCCCTATTCCCCCTTCGGAGAATAATAGACTTTACTTACTATTCACAGCATATCCGTTGCGAGTAAGCTTAGCAACGGATGGGATATTGTTTTCAGTGAAATAATTCTGGAAAAGTGATAAACTGTGTATGTGAGCTTGGAACGTATGTAAATATGGTACGTATGGTTTTTTTTCTTCTATTTCCATGTCCGTAAACTATTATGTGCAAGAGTGTTAGCATTTGGCCGACGCTGGATTAGCCACTTTGCAACGCCTCAGCGGTAGCCTATCAACCGGCGTAAGTGCCGTAGGCTAGCCTAAGTCTACCCCGATTCAGCGGATGCTGGGCGGGCGGGATCGCGATCGCACCCACCCATTGACGGGGGTGGACTTGAACTTGGGCGGAGCCATTGTAGGCCTAATTCTACATAAATTAGGTATGATACAAAGAGTGACCGTGCTCACGTCTAGCAGAGCAGTAGGCCTAACGTAGTGCCTTCTGTGTGTATGAGCCAACTCGTGGTTAACCTTTTTTTCGCAACAAGATTGTCGGTCATTGATAGGTATAACGGTTACAAGTTTCATTCGGCCTAGACCTAACGTCATATTGTGATCACTGTTTTTTTGTTTTTGGTTTCAACTGTCCTTGTCTTGTGCTTCCTAAGGCAGTCTAAGAATTGGTAGGCCTAGTGCCTCCTCTAATTGATTTGTACGAGTCGCAACGGAAAAAAAAGTGGGTTTTTTTGGCTTGTTTCGTTGCGGTAGGCCTATTCTGTAACCAAACATATTACCATTGCAACGATCACAAGAATGACTACACAAATCATAGGTCTACTGTGTAGGCCTACATAAAAAACCCAAAACTTTCATAATTTGAATCTTAAGTTCAAAGAAAGGGTCGGCGAGTCTTTTATTCTCACTGTTAAAGCTCGCTCATTCTACCTGACTTGTATTTTGTCTGTCTACATTTTTTATTTTAAACAAAAACGTATTCCTTAGCCTAGTATAAAAGATTTTCAGAATAAGTAGGCCCATAGATTATGAATCTTTTCCAATGGGAGCGAGAAGCTGATAATTGTTACTTTTGGAGGGGGTCGGAAGCGACAACAGAACGAAAAAACACAGCGCCTTTTTAGCTAGTTGGAGGCATTCGACACAAGGTGTTTTTCAGGCCATAAAAAATGGGATAGGACCCGGTCAACCGAAAACAACTCATAGGGGGCAAAACTATATGTGACGCTCCACCACGAAATGAGTCGCTTAGCACATTACCCAATTTTGCGCTAGGAGCCATTAAAGGCAGGTGGGGGTCAAATTGTTAATTTTGAGATTTTGATTGATTATTAAACTATAGAAGTTTGTCTACCTTATTATGAAATATCACGGCATAATTTTTATTCCTTTTGCTTTTAAATGTTTTGAAAATACCCAAGCCCTCATTCTGACAACCTGTTACTAAAATAAACTTGCCGGTTTCTCATTTTGTCAAATCCTGCAGTCTGTCATTTCAATTTGTAATAACTTTCCACAGAATTGTCCGATTTTAAATCTGTTTTTTGTATTTGATAGCCACATTATTGCACACAAAAAACATGTCAATAACTAAAAATTGACCATTGGTGCACTCCGACTCACTATGTGGACTCATTATGTGGTGGAGCGTCACATATTGAAAAACAGCCAGCAAAAGCTAGCCAAACTCCAGAACGTGCATGCATGCACAAGCACTAGGCCTATATACGCACGGTACTTAATGAATGCTTAGGCTTGCGCGCATACACATAGACTATATACATGCCTATTGAAAAAATTGTCATCGATAGTTTTCAGTGGTTCATGAATGATGTAGGCCTTGTAATTTTTTCCCATTTATTGCACGGTCCAGTTGCCTCGTTATTATTGTTAGGATTAGATTTCCTGTTCTTGATAGAAAAAGGCCAAGGCTATTGTTAAATTTTTAAAAAATGGATTCAGGCTGACAGTTACCTTATCCCAGAGAGTGATACTTTTCTTGCATCTTCAAGTGTCCAGTGATGAGGAAATGGGAGTTAATGTCCACTGTTTATTGTAAAGCAGGACTCCACTCCACAGAATTACCCCCCATGCCTACCACTTGCTTCAGAGCTTCACTGTACAGAATTAAATTCTTGAAATTTCTGCTCAGGATAGGAACATTTGTCACAAAAAAATTAATCCATTACAAAATGTTAAAATTTCTATAATTTGTTTGTGACTAAGGACAAGGTTGTTTTAAGGAATCTGGTTTTGGTTTTATCTCATTTTATGTGTGATGTATGTGGGTTTCCCCACCGCCTGGGCTGACCCTTATGGTTGACCAGCGCATCTATACAAGCAAGGACAGTCAAATTGGTTTTAAACCCCGTTTTAACTGTAGTTGCACAGTTTTAATAGTTTTAAAATGTGACCAGGTGACAGCCCTGATATGGCCTATGTGGCCGGCGGGGCTCAAAGCGGTATTATTGGATTGGATTGGTTTGCGACTTAAGTCGATATGCTAAACTTAAAAGGCTGTAACTTTTTTTTTTTATCAGGACATCTGAGTGCAACATAAGGCATAGTTAACTTGTACTAATTGAAAGTTTAGGTACTGGACAATACCACCGACAGTTTAGCTCAATAGGACACTTAGACAATTTTTGCAAATGAAACGTCATCACCAAAGTCTGAATGCAGCTACCTTCATGGTAAGCAAACTTTTACCTTTGGTGAACCTCAGAGGTCTGTTGAACGGGGAAAATGTCATAGAAATCCTTCGCAATTAGTTAAGTGGTTATAGTTGCAGCACATTCATATCAATTGCAAAACCCCCCCCCCCCCCCCCAAAAAAAAAAAAAAACCCTTCAAGTTCAGGCTGTAAAATGTGTAACCAAGCCCTCCGTCCCAATTACGAGTGCTGGAAACTTGTTCCAACCATAACCCTATTATTTCATTCTCCAGCATCTTTTTGTTTTGTAATTAGACTACTATTCCACAAACATCTGACCCTTAACGGTCGACAAATTTAATTCAATTGAAATACCTTATCTCATAAATTCACATGGGTTACTAGCCACACATAAAAACAGTGAATAAGTAAAAATATCACAGAAAAATAAACAG
The DNA here is from genome assembly GCA_030674155.1 of Stramonita haemastoma. Classification (NCBI taxonomy): domain Eukaryota; kingdom Metazoa; phylum Mollusca; class Gastropoda; order Neogastropoda; family Muricidae; genus Stramonita; species Stramonita haemastoma. The sequence continues at coordinate 82,874,105 of CM060317.1, forward strand.
CATAGTATTCAAACATCAGCTCACCCCTTTCACTAGGGCATCAGTACAAGCAAAGACAGTAGTTAGATTTATACCCCGTTTTAATCAGTTTTAAATTTGAGGTGACAGCCCTGATATGGTGTGTGACTTGCGATGTGCGGGTAACAAGTATTTGCTTCTATGGTGTTGAGATGTTCAGGATATTGGGCACAAGCATCTTACTGCTGATCCTGAATCAATCTTCCGTTTGATATGAAAGTGGTATAGTCAGTCTCTAAGGACAAGGTTGTTTTAAGGAATGTGGTTTTGGTTTTATCTCATTTGTGATGTGGGTTTTCCCACAACACGGTGGCCGCCCTGGGCTGACCCTTATGGTCGACCTGGATGTTGATATAAATGACAGTAAAATTTGTTTTATACCCCATTTTAATCTGTATATAGTTGAATATTTTAATCGTGAATTTGACGAGGACAGCCCCGATATGGCCTGTATGGTCAGCAGGGCTAAAACATGATTGGATTGGATTCTTTCCACCCTGTCCATCCAATTTCACAATGACTAGATGACCATGGAGGAGAGCAGATAGTGGCTAGACACCATGATTGACGACCAAAATTCACTTTGTGCTGGCCTTTGTAGATGTATTTTGCAGTGTTCTGCAGGGAACCAAAGACATTTAGGGGTGTACCAGTATAGCTTTCTTCCATTATGCCAGCTTGGCTGGGCTGTATCCCAGCTCCAGAATAGGGATAGGCCTTTAAGCATGTAGAGCTATGAAGACATCCTGTTCCAGAACTTACTTGGCTGTTTGTACTGCTTTCTCAGCAGCAACATTGGCCTGTGGGTAGTGAAGTTGACGTGAAAATTCCAGTCGGCAGCAAATACTTTAAACTCCTTTTCTTTCTTTTTTTTCTTTTACTCTTTTACATCAAGGATATCCAGATAAATGCCAGTAGCCAAGCTACATGGGTTAATTTATGGACAATCAAACCCTGCCTTGTAATGTGAAAAAATTGGCTTCTAAGGACATCGCATTACATTAGCAGTTTCAACTTTATGGAACAATTTAGAAGCTACACGGGTATTGTCCAAAATCAATAGACCACCTAGTTATAAAAAAGAAATGTTGAGCAACCAAAATTTGAAATTGCCCCTTCTAATGCTACCATTTCATTGTAGGCCAAGTCCAAAAGGTTTAAATCCTTATTACATACCTCTGATAACCACTGTATTCTTTCAAAACATGCCTTTAAAAAGTTTTGCTAATGTATGGAATGATGAAAATGTCTTTGGATAAGGTAATAATCTTGTTTTTAATTGGAACATATTTTTATATATTGCAGTATTTCTGGCTGATTTGTTAAAATTACTAAAGGGTTATTTCTGTTACAGTGTATTTCATGAAACGGCATAATCTAAAATGGACATTTTTTTCAGAAACAGTAAATATGTATCAAAAAGGTTGAGTTGTATGTACAGAGCATAGAACTCTCCGTGTTTCCGTGGATTTCTGATTTTTTAAAGCAGATTTCCAATGAAAAATTTTTTTCTGGGGGAAACCAAAACGGGTTGATATTCTCAAATGGTGCAAGTGTCGTCAAAGGGTTCAGTTCTCACTTGACTCAGTAGCTAACGCCCATGGAGGGCTGTGTGCAAAATTTCAAAATGGCTAGCATATGCGGGAGAATGATCGTCGATCTGACTCGTGTTTATGATGACAGAGGATGCAAAAATGCATGAAAATGGGAGTGGGTGGATGGTGAGATCAAGGTTGGGGATTGAAATGTGTGGATTGGCAAGCACATTCGCAAACTGGATGCTGCAGGCAAAGCATTTTGCGATGCCTGCCATTGCGACATTCTCTATGCTAGCCGTAGCCGAAAGTCTGCAGAGTGAGGCAAAAAGAGTAAGAGAGGGAGCATGCATTGCTTGTACAATGCACTTTTGAGACTGACATTGAGAAAAATACTGCTGTGGACAACACTCAGGACATCCAAGCAGGGAAGAAAACACAGTTGAAGAAACCAGCTACATTATCCAAAATGAGAAACAGAACAAGTGTACATGCAAACAGGCAGACATAGGCATCACTACATACACATGTCCCCCTTTTAAAAAAAAAAATCTGCAATTAGTTGCTGGATGTTTGTCATTTCTTTCACCCACTGTCTCTCTCTCTCTCTCTCTTCTCTCTCTCTCTCTCTCTCTCTCTCTCTCTTCTCTCTCTCTCTCTCTCTCTCCATGTTTTCCATTAACCATCATAGTCGTACACACAAACTTGTGTTACCGCTACCCGGAATAGATCTTTTTAAAACGAGTTAGACATACTCTGGTGGTTCTTTATGGAAGGTCTAAAGGTCTGAGTCAGTCTCTCTCTCTCTATCACACACACTCACACATGCCTCCACATTGCACAAAATGGTGCCTGGAGAGTCCTCCAAATTGCCTTGAAAATGCTAAAAATTGTTTTTGGCTTGCTGAGGAACAAGCGGGTTTCAGAACATGAGATACTTGGCCTCGGAATACTCTGAGTGATACCTTTCAACACCAAGACCTCTACCACGTATTTACTGATATTAAGAATGCATCTGAGAGGGGGTGGCATACAGCTTTGTGGGCAACCATGAATTTGTACATCATCAGTGCAAACCTGTTATCAAATAGCTGTACAAGGTCATCAGTGCAGTGTACAAGACCATCAGTGCAGTGTACAACATTGGAGAGTGGCTTCGAACAACAGTTGGAGTAAGGCAGGGCTATCGACTCTCGCCCACTCTTCAATATCTTCCTTGAGAGAAACGTGGCTGATGCATTCCCTCTGGCAGGAGGAGTGGAACGCTCAGACAGACGAGCTTTTTCGGATCCGTCCCAACCTGAAAGAGGTTTTCCTCTGGGTGTGAAAAACCGAAGGGAGGCGACAGTGCTCACCAGGATACACACGGGTCATTCTCACATCACTCTCGTTCACTTGCTGAAAGGCGAGGGAACCCCGTGGTGCATGACTTGCGATGTGCGGGTGACCGTCGGGCATCTGCTCCTGGAGTGTCGGGATGTTCAGGATATTAGGCACAAGCATTTTACCGCGGACTCCCTAAAGATCCTCTTTCGGGATGTTCCGCCAGACACCATTTTTAACTTGCTGAGAGAATCCGGCTTTTTTCGTCTGATATGAGCGAAAGTGGTATGGTTGGTTTCTTAAGGATAAGGTTGTTTTAAAGAACCTGGTTTGGGTTTTATATTGTTTTAAGTGTGATCGATGTGGGTTTTCCCACGATGATGGGGCCGTCCTAGGCTGACCCTTATGGTCGATACAAGCAAGGACTGTTAAGTTGGTTTTATACCTTGTTTTAAACTGTACATAGTTGCACACTTTTAATACGAGTTTTAAAACGTGACGAGGCGATAGCCCTGATATGGCCTATGTGGTCGGCGGGGCTATAAGCACCATCATTGGATTGGATTGTGGCTGATGCTCTGGAGCATCATGATCAGTCCGCATTGGTGGCAGAATAATCACAAACCTGCACATCGTAGATGACATTTGACAGACTAGCAGGATCAGAAAAGGGGCTTGCCAGCCTAACAGAACACCTGAATAAGGCCTCCAAGACATGTGGCATGGAAATCTGTACAGAGAATACCAACCAACCAATAATGCCAATGGCATCGGCACCGATATTGGGATCAGTGAGTAGAAGCTAGAAACATTCAAAATTTTAACTAAATACTTGGGAGCCATTGTATTAGACCAGGGGTCCAAGCCAGAAGTAATATGTAGGATTGCACAGACTATAATAGCACTGTCAAAACTGAACACCGTCTGGATAGATAAATACCTTGACTCTCAAAATCAGATTAATGTGCTCCCTTGTCATATCCATATTCCTGAATGCCTGTGAATTGTGGACCCTGACTGAGATTTGGAGAGAATTCAGGCGGTAGAGATTTGCTTCCAGAGACTCTTTGGCATCTCCTACAAAGACCACATAAGCAATGAAGATGTGCATAACAGAATCCAGCAAACCTTGGCCATACAAAAACCTAAAGAGCGTAAAGAAGCATAAACTTAAATGGTATGGGCATGTCAAGGGATCAAAAACCTTAAGACAAAACTGCAAGGCACTGTCCAAGGAAGAAGAAAAAGGCAGACCAAGGAAGAAATGGGAGGACATCATCAGTGAATGGACAGGCTTAGAACTTGACAAAACCCTGAGAAAGGCAGAACTGAGAGAAGAATGAAGGGAACTGGTTGTCGGGTCTTTGGGGATGCCCCATGGACACCAGACTACAGGATTTGTTTTTAGAATATTTTCCAGCTTGTATTTTAAAATCTCTTGAGGATGAAAGCTGATGTTTGATGGACCTAGTTTTGTCTGGTTGGCTTTGTGAGCATACTGATTTACATATTTAAATTTTGCAAGTGAATTTTTGGGTAGAGGAATACATTTGTGTGCATTATTTTTGTTTGTGTGCAGTCTTCAACTGATGTTTCTCCGTCGGGAACGCCCAACACCACTCCCCTGGTGGGCACTCATGCTCCCAAGTTTGGAACTGTCATTCCAAGTCGTATTTTTGTGGGAGGCATAGCAGCAAATGTAAGTGAAAAATGGTGAAAGTAGATACAAAGCTGTAACACAGTATCTTGAAAACATTGCAAGTTTCATTTTTGAATGGTCCATTAAAATGTATGAATATTTGTATCAAAGAAGGTAATTTTTGGTGCAGTATCTGGATCTTGTCCTTCCTCTCCCATGAGGTTGCAGAGTTAACCCTCTTGCATTCGGATTCTCTGAACACAAATTGCCCCTAGATTTTACATTCCATCATGAAATCTGGTCAGGCACACATGCTCACTTGCCTTTTCCTACCAAGTAGCTACCGGTAGCTATAATTACTTCCAGGCTCTCACAAGCATGCTTTTTGCATGTGACTTGATAAAGCTTTGGCATATGGTAGCAATTGGTGGTCGCTGTCTGATGGAAAACTGCTGTGTGTAAATCCCTTCAAATCGTGTGTGTTTTGGGGGGGGGATTACAAGATGCAGAATTTTTTTTCTTCTATTTTTTAACTGAGCATGTGGCAAGTAGTGACCTACAGACTGTAATGAATAGGTGTGAAGCTAAAGCCAACAGTAGTCCAGCCCAGTTGAGGTAAAGTTGCTATAAAACAAAAAGAACAAAAGTCGGTGCAACTTGTATACAATGCTCATCCTTTTTATCTACTGATTCTGTACTTTTTTGAAGTAGACCTGATAACTGTACTTTCTGTTATGTTGCCCGTCACACTGTGGTACCTTGGTGCTGTTGGCTTATTCAGGAACAGTTGGGATGCTTATGTCTGTCATGTCATTTGTAGCTGCCAGCTAGGACGATGGTCAGATTCAGAGACGACGGGTATAGTTGAGGCATGCGCTATGAGTTTCCCTAAGGGAAGCTACTCTGAGGTGTAGCTTTCAAGTTGTAACACTATAGATTTTTGCATATGGCCATTTGGTTAAGCTCTGCACACTATTCTTTTCTGGCTACATCATCATGCCATGAGGCAAGTTTAATGTCAAGTATGAAGAAAATTGCCTCTACTTTAGAAGGTTGTGAACCCTGACCCCTGCTTTTTCAGGATGGGCAAACCCACCCCCACCAAATTCCAGGTTATGTCTGCCCTGACTACGTCTTGCAGCAGAACACAAGACTACATTCTGAACAGTCGAATGTACCAAGGATATGAATATAGTTAACTACATTTTTTTTATTTTATAATAACTGCCACTCCTGTCCACACAGTCAGCTAGCATTTGTAGAGGATGCAAGTGTTGTTATTCTCTGGATACATACTGCTCATGAATAAAATTAAAACATGCAGCTATCTTTGAAATATTTTCTTTTTTCAATGGTGTTTTTTGTTGGAAAAAGTTAAACTACACAAGACAAACCCACTTTTTATAGATCGCTATATCTTACCATTCTGGCTTCACCTGTTGTAAAGCTTATAGTAATGATGCTGATGTGATGATGAAAAATTTTTTGGCTCAGGCCAAAAGCCGTGCCGGGTATTGATATCAGCTAAGTGCCAAAGCCTACATTAAAATTTTATAAAATGTGAAGAGTTTGCCTTAAGCCATGACGCTCTTAACAAAACCTGCATTCTCTGTTAAGGGGAAAATCCTCTGAAGTCTTGAGTATAGCTGCCTATATGGCAAGGCACTTGAAAAGCCATACACGCACTTCTCATCCTGTATACTTCCTATCTCAAAGTGATAACCAGGTGGGATGAGGGAGTCGAGAGTGTATTCTTGGCAACTCCCAGCGTGTTAAGCTGGGGAATGCATAACACATAGAATTTCTCTTGTAAAACAAAGAAATCAAAGAAAGCTCATGCATTCCAATTATTGATAGGCATGCAGCCATTTCCAAATATTACATGCTTGGCGGTAGCAAAATGAATACTATTGATACTTCAAAAAAAAAAAAGTAAAGTCCTAGCCCTGTCACATCTCTTGTGAGTTTTAGCCCCATGCACTCATAACCTAGCCTTATTGAAAACTTGAAAGGTGGTTCTGGTCACCTACAAAGTACAAGTGCTTTCCACAGGCAGTACATTTTTTAAAAAAAAAGGTTTTTTACTTGTCAAGGAATTGGCTATAATTTCACCATCAAAATGTGACTTGATTCAACTAAGCTTACAAGCTGCCAACTTAATTTTAGCTGTGGGTTGTGTACACCTGGTTGTTGGTCAAATTCTTCATGTGGCATCCATTAACATTCGGGATTGAACAAACCTTTCATATATTTTTCCATCAAAAGGCTATCATAGAGGACTTGAAAAAATATTTTTTTCTTTGTGGGTTTCAGACGGCGGAGACGGAGTTAAAGCAGTACTTTTCAGCATTTGGGCCTGTAAAAGATGCAAAAATTATTGCCGACAGAGCTGGTGTTTCCAAAGGGTGAATACTTTTACTTTCTCTTGAATTTTTGTAAGGGAATGTATGTTTCTGTCATTCAGGGTTGCCATTCTTCATGTGCTTTTTAAGTAAGAGACTGCTGATGAACATATGGGGATCTCCATACATAGCTATATTCCATGTGTGCATACTTGAACTCAGTCCTGCTTGCTGTTTAACCTCTGCAGCCCATTCTATCATCTCTGTTAATTTTTAACAGAAATTTCATAAATAGTGGCACTTGATTGGTTCTCACATGGATGTGGAAATGAAGCAGCTCTTGCATGTGTGTGACGTTGTTAAGTGCGTTAGTTATTGAACAACCTCTAGAACAGCAGGATGTGCAAAAGAGAGCATGTATCTCAAACTGAGCCAAAAATAATGCTTAAAATCTAAAACTTGTTGGCCAAGGTTCATGCACATGTAGAGGGTCCTACACGGGAATTATCTAAGTCGCCACTCTAATTCCCGTTCCGTCTAATTCGGTACCGGAAATCTTAGAGTCCTAGAATAATTCCTAGTTTCTTCAGTAACCCTAAAGAAGAGTAGGGCTCAGCTACTTATGGGCCGGGGAGTGATAAAGGGGGGATAGAAAAGAGGATAGTAGAAAAATAGAGGAAAAGGAAATATAGAAGAGGTAGGAAAGTAGGTGAAGTGAAATTAACTAACCTCAACTCACTCAGCAGCCGCACTGAACACACTGAACATGACGAACAACATTCATTCAATGCGACTCCAGACCGAGCAAATTGGGTTTACCACATATATTCCACAACACAACCTACAACACTACCACTTAACACAAAACACCAATGACTAATTGTACTACAAGTACAATTAAAAAACAAAAGATATTCTGTTCTAATTCCTCATATTTAGAATCAATGACTCAGTCTTACGTTCAGACACGCAGAACGATGAGAGTGGGGATGGGATGATTTGTGTGAAGAGAAGGTGACAGAAAAAAGACGATGTTTCTGTAATAAAAGAACATGCAATGTAAAAAACATCACCTCTAAACCATCCATCACTGAGCTAATTTACAATACTCATGAGAATTAAATATTCTCAAAACAAACTAACATAACCTCTAAAATTTATAACATAATTTTAGTAGTTAGTTTTACACGTTTCATTTACTTTAGGACAGATGATGGTCCATTCTATGAAACTGTGCAAGCATCCCAACCTATCTCATTTACTTTAGGAGAGATGATGGTCCATCCTATGAAACTGTATCAACATTAATAAGAAGGACTAATTTATTTTAAATAAATGTCCACAATGACATTCCAATGCCATTACACCTGTTTTAGAATTACTAAATGATTTATCACAAATAAATCACAATTCTAATGATAAAATCATTACTACATAATTTTAATAACTTGTCTCACAACATGTCTCATTTACTTTAGGACAGAGGATGGTCCATCCTATGAAACTGTGCAAACATTAATAAAAGGGACTAATTTATTTTAAATAAATGTCCACAATGACATTCCAATGCCATTCCATCTATTTTAGAATTGCTACATGATTTATTACAAATAAATCACAAATCTTAACAAATAAAATCATTTTAAAAATCAAGTAGGCCTTCACACCCATATATTTGTAGTGTAAAGCCACACTAGAATATTTCCAGCATTTTAACAATAGCTGAACAATATTCTACCACAAATTAAACATACAACAAAAACCATGACTGTGTTAACATTTACATGCTTTGTTCAAAACAACCACTAGGTCTCACTATTAATTCACAGGCTAAAAGCCTCTCAAATTAAATTAATGCCCCCACTTATATTTCAACTGTTTTGAGTTTTCTAAATGATATATCACAAATAAGTCAGAATTCGTAGTGATAAAATCATTACAAAAATTAAGTAGTCCTTCACACCCATACATTTGTAGTGTAAAGTCATACTAGAATATTTCCAGCATTTTAATAACTGAACAATATCCTACCAAAAATTAATCTTACAACAAGGACCATGACACGCCAAAATTTACCCCACGCTTCCTTTGTTCGAAGCGATCACTTATGTTCACTGTTAATTCACAGGTTGAAAGCCTGTGAAATTAAATCAAACATATAGTTTTCATGAACCTTCCAAAACTATTCTGAATTAAGCTGAAATTTGCTTAAACAGATAGTTTGATCAAAAACAAAATTAACAAGATAAACCAACCATAATGGGGAACATCTAGACTCAGCAAGAAGCGAGTCTCTGTCACGCCGTCTTTCCCTCACTAGGCCCAGGCAGGAAGTGAGATTTAAAAAACAGAAGTATCCCGATAGGCACTCTTTTTTAAGGGGCGATCACTCAACTCTACAAGGGAGTTACTGAACCTAACGCTTAGTAACGCCAAACACAAAAATACGTTTTGTGAGGGGGGTTACACACACAATACACGGACATACTGAAAGAGAGGAATAAAGGATTAATAGAGGACGCGGTTTTAACTCTCTCCATCCCAATGTTCATCTTTGGGAAAGCTCATGATACAACAGTTTTCGTACAAACATTCTTGATCGGGAATACAAGATTGACAGTTATTAATGTTTTGCGGATGTTTGATAATTCCTGTTGTGACCTGACCCTCTGCATCTCATTACTGTTGGTGACAAAAATGGCATCCAGAGCTTCAACTTGGCAACAAAGCGTGATAAAAGACGACGAAAACATTTCAATCTTGCTGAAGTTACCAAAATGCTTCAGAGTGAAGATACATTTATGAAGAGTCGGTTAGAGTTTTCTGACGAGAGGTGGGTGGAGCAGATGTATCAAGTGAAAGTGAGCAGTTTGATGCAACGGATATGAAAGGGGATGGATATTTATAGATCATGCTTCATGATTGCCATTGCGACTTTTTTTTTTTCCAGGATTTCTGGATCACCTGGCCTCCATGTGCCTTAAGAATGCCACACCTTTTTAAAATTGTTTCAAACATTCTCTCTCATTAATGCATGTCTCACACTCTGCAGGCAAGAAATGACGAAATATATAGAACAGTAGCTCTTGAATTGATTAAAAAATATAGGTTTTTAAGGTGGGAGTTTGTGAACTTGCAAACTTAATGAACAGTGCCGATCAGATCAGTAACTTTTATATATACTGTATGTCTCGGCATTCAGACTTTTGTCTTTCTAAGGCATACTGTGTAGAAAAGATGTGTAACGGGTCCTACACGGGAATTATCTAAGTCGCCACTCTAATTCCCGTTCCGCCTAATTCGGTACTGGAAATCTTAGAGTCCTAGAATAATTCCTAGTTTCTTTAGTAACCCTAAAGAAGAGTAGGGCTCAGCTACTTATTTATTTATTTATTCTTTTATATCGAGGATAACAGAATAAGCAATCATGTGCTTTTTTCATCCGGTCCCCGTGTGTATGCAGTTTTGTAAATATTGTCATCTGTTCCCACCGGCACACGATGGCCTACTCTTACGAAAAGCGGAACAGGATTTAACGTGTGCGCAAGATGTTCTGCGTGCGTTCGCACACGGGGCCTCGGTTTAAAGTCTCATCCGAAGGACTTTTGGGGAGAGTGGAGTCAGCACTGATGTTAACTCCAGGAAGAAATTTCCTCGACCGGATTCGAACCCGGGTCTTCAAATTGCCAGCGCAATGTTCTGACCACTAGGCTATCCGCCCCCCCTTATGGGCCAGGGAGTGATAAAGGGGGGATAGTAAGAGGATAGTAGAAAAATAGGGGAAAAAGATACATGAGGTAGGAAGTAGGTGAAGTGAAATTAATTACCTCAACTCGCTCAGCAGCCACACTGAATACACAGAACGTGACGAATAACACCATTCATTCGATGCGACTCCAGACCGAGCAAATTGGGTTTACCATATATATTCCACAACACTCGACACTACCACATCAGCATAAAACACCAATGACTAATTGTACTACAAGTACAATAAAGAAAAAACAAAAGATAATCTGTCCTTATTCCAAACCAATTAATGATAGACCAGTCTTAGTTTAGGGCTAAATGAGAGGAGTGAGGAGGGGATGATGGTGACAGGGAAAAAAATGATGTTCCTGTAAGAAAAAGAACATACAATGTAAAAAAACATCACCACAAAACCATCCATCACTGAGCTTGTTTACAACACTAAGCTCAATTACCAAAAGGCACCTTCACCCTATCCAGTTTGCCTTTCTCATGAGAATTAAATATTCTCAAAACAATCTAACATCACCTCTAAAATTATTACATAATTTTAGTAGTTAGTATTACACATGTTTCATTTACTTTAGGACAGATGATGGTCCATCCTATGAAACTGTGCAAGCATCCCAACATGTCTCATTTACTTTAGGACAGATGATGGTCCATCCTATGAAACTGTGCCAACATTAATAAGGACTAATTAAAATCAATGTCCCAAATGACATTCCAATGCCATTACACCTGTTTTAGAATTGCTAAAGGATTTATTACAAATAAATCAGAATTCCTAATGACAAAAATCATTACAAAATCAAGTAGGCCTTCACACCCATATCTTTGTAGTGTAAAGCCACACTAGAATATCTCCAGCATTTTAATAGCTGAACAATATTCTACCAAAACTTAAACATAAACAAAAACCATGACTGTGTTAACATTTACATACTTTGTTCAAAACAACCACTAGGTCTCACTGTTAGTTCACAGGCTAAAAGCCTCTCAAATTAAATTAATGCCCCCCCTTATATTTCAACTGTTTGAGTTTTCTAAATGATATATCACAAATACGTCAGAATTCGTAGTGATAAAATCATTACAAAAATTAAGTAGTCCTTCACACCCATACATTTGTAGTGTAAAGTCACACTAGAATATTTCCAGCATTTTAATAGCTGAACAATATCCTACTAAAAATTAATCTTAAAACAAAGACCATGACGGTGCCAAAATTTACCCCACGCTTCCTTTGTTCAAAGCGATCACTTATGGTTCACTGTTAATTCACAGGTTGAAAGCCTGTGAAATTAAATCAAACATATAAATTTCATGAACCTTCCAAAACTATTCTGAATTGAGCTGAAATTTGCTTAAACAGATAGTTTGATCATTAACAAAATGGAACCAAACCTTAATGGGGAACATCTAGACTCAGCGAGGAGCGAGTCTCTGTCACGCGTCTTTCCCTCACTGGCCCCAGGCAGGAAGTGAGATTTAAAAAACAGAAATATTCCTGATAGGCATGTCTTTTTAAGGGGCCATCACTCGACTCTACAAGGGAGTTACTGAACTTAACGCTTCACGCCAAACACAAAAATACGTTTTTGTGAGGGGGGTTACAGATAGAAGACGTAATTTTTATGTAACTGCTGTGAAAGTCGAAATGCAGTGGAAATGTTATACCTGGCTGACTGCTAAGGATTATTGTTAGTGGATTAGAAGATCGAGATCTAACGGATAAGCGTGCTGCAGGCTGCCTTTTTGAGGCGTATCATCAAAACTTGCTTCAGTGAACAAAAGTGTTCTTCTGCAGCATGCCATGACAGACACACCTGAAAATTTATAGTTCAGGACGCACAAATTCCACTGCTGTCAGTTTCCCCCACTTTCAGCTCCTCTCCGCTGCTAATCCATCCCATCCCAGCTGGAGCCAGCTGGTACTAATTTTAGCAAAAACTTGATCACACTTTGACTAGGTAAATGGAAAGGGTGTGCTAAATTTAGCACTCTGGACTGAGTGATGTTGGATTTGTGTGCTGTTGTACACCAGATCTGTTTTATGATTAAAAATGTTTTTTCTCTGCATCTGTTTCTATTAAAAGGAGATGTAGATCTAGTTTGCTGACTACATTACTTCCAGTGCCAGTAGAAGCTTTAGGCTAGTTGCACATAACAAGAGATTAAAATCCTTTGTTTTAAAAATGACATGTTCCCACAGGTGCTACAAAAGTGCATAACATTTTCTAATACCTTGCATAAAAGGTTTTGAGGGAGGTGGGAGGAACTGTCTTATGAAAGGAAAGTGAGAATGTTAAAGCCACTACCAACAATGGATATTGGGCGTTAGGATGGGATAGCCTAGTGGTCAGAACATTATGCTTGCAATTTGACAACCTGGGTTCGATTCCCATTTGAGGGGATTTTTCCTCTGAAGTAAACGTTAGTGCTGACTCCACTCTCCCCCAAAGTCCTTTAGATGAGACTATAGACCAAGGCCCTGTGTGCGAACGCAAGCAGAACATCTTGCACACACGTTAAACCCTGTTCGCTTTTCGTAAGAGTAGGCCATTGTGTGCAGGTGGGAACAGATATTTACAAAACTGCATACACACGGGGACTGGATGTGAAAAAGCACACGAGTGCTTATTCCATTATTCTAAGAAAGGGAAGGGTCAGCATCTTCAATGCAGAAGGGTGAAGGGGTTTGTAGGAGGAGGGAGGGGAAGAGCTGACAACAATGGGAAGCTGTTGTCACTGGCAACAGTCGCTGGCCAGACATTGCGACCTTTTGCTGTCGCCCTCTTCTGGCGGGTGTTGATTTAGTCTTCAGTACAGGCATATGTCAGTTGACTTGTCCCAGAGCTTAGCCCTCTAAATAATTCAGTAATGTCTCTTAATGATGGTATCTAGTTTACACAGTCAACTGTACTTTTTTTCCCAGAAAAATCTTTAGATTTACCGTACACCTCAGTGTTGATTTTTAGCACTTGTAGAGGGTCCTACACGAGAATTATCTAAGGCACCACCCTAATTCCCGTTCCGCCTAATTCGGTACCGGAAATTTAGAGTCCTAGACTAATTCCTGGTTTCTTTAGTAACCCTAAAGAAGAGTAGGGCTCAGCTACTTATGGGCCGGGGAGTGGTAAAGGGGGGATAGAAAAAGGATAGTAGAAAAAATAGGGGAAAAGAATATAGAAGAGGTAGGAAAGTAGGTGAAGTGAAATTAATTTACCTCAACTCACTCAGCAGCCACACTGAAAACATTACGAATGTGACAAACATCATTCATTCAATGCGACTCCAGACCAAGCAAATTGGGTTTACAATATATATTCCACAACACTACCACATCAACATAAAACACCAATGACTAATTGTACTGCAAGTACACTTTAAAACAAACAAAAGATAATCTGTCCAGTTTCAAATCAAGTAATCATAGGCCAAGTCTTAGTTTAGGACCAAAATGAGAGGATTGAGGAGGGGATGATTGTGTGAGGAGAAGGTGACGGGGGAAAAAAACGATGTTCCTTAATCAGGAACAGCCAGACTCAGAGTCCAGTCACGCTCCTTTCCCTCACTAGGCCCAGGCAGGAAGTGAGATTTAAAAAACAGAAATATCCCGATAGGCATGTCTTTTTAAGGGGCCATCACTCAACTCTACAAGGGAGTTACTGAACCTAACGCTTAGTAACACACCAAACAAAAATACGTTTTTGTGAGGGGGGTTACACACTGTTGGTTGTTAAAATGGCACTTCTATAATGCTAAATGTTTTGTGTGAATATATATGCTATAAAGACTCGATGATTTGAATGTTAGCAGATACGGATTTGTGACCTTTGAAAACCAGGAGGATGCAGACAGGATCATCAAAAAGGAGGTACGTGAACATGTTAAGAAAAATGTATTTGACTAGTTTGTATGCATTTTCTAAACCAGTTGGCCCATTGCACTTGCAGACTTGTGAAGGTCAAAAAGAACACCCCAGAGTTGCAAATCAGAAAGATCATGGAGGTCCCTCCTGATGGGCCTGGTAAATTTTTTTTGATTCCCGACTGTATACCTGAAGTTGTAAAATGTTGGGGGGGGGGGGGGGTCTTGGTTGACCTCCAAGCTTTTAGTGGAGGAACCTCTCCCAAAACATGCTCTTAATGTGTGCCAAAGTATCAGATACATTATACCTTTCACAAGACTGATGGTCTGTAATCTGCAACAGCATTTTGCATTGCTGTTGGTGAGGAAATTTGAATCGACTTGGGGGGGGGGGGTCTTTAAAAATAAAATGTTTCTAGCAGCCTTTAATGTGACTTAAGGGTTTTCACAAATTTAACTTGTATTTTTGTTAATCAAAATTAAAAGTTTTTAGTGCAGATACGTAGGGGGGGGGGGGGGGGTTAGGGTTAGGCATAGAGCTCGTCTAGAAGGGGGTGGGGGGAGAATACACGCTTGGTTCATTGGTTCAAAATTAGTGTAATGGGCTTAGACTGCAGTACTCTTTGTTGAACCAATCTACATTAAGCAAAGTATTTTGGCCTAATCAGAATACAAGAACCTTTTATTTCTAGTAGTTTGCTTTGTTTCTTTTCTAGTAAAGTTGTGTAATGCTACATATGTCCTTGTGGTGCAGAGTTCAAAAAAATTTTGTTCTGGTTGTAAAAAAAAAAAAAAAAAAAGCCAAAAAAAAAAAAAAATCTTGATTGGTTTTCATAGTCGTGGGTTAATAATTTGCCACTGTCAATTTAGTATATGCTTGTGCTAGGGTGCACTTTTTAGTTTCACTGATTGTAGTACTGGGTCTGGTAATGCTCTCCGTTTTCAGCTTGAGTTTGGCTTTTTTTCACCTTGCATCAAATTGGTATTTTTATACAGCCTCAACAAAACTAGCAAGATAAATGCAAAATTGTGCTGTTGATGCTGACAGGGAAAAATATTTGAAGGTGACAGTAAAATGAGATGGATGGATTTCATCTTTTAAAAAATATTTGGGTGTGCTTTGTACACTTTTTATAACAAGTGTGTCTATTGCAACTTTGAAAAATAGTGACTGAAAATCTACTCTTTATTGTGCAATAAGCAAAGCTCACACTGTGGCCCTTCAGCAAATTTAAACCCTTGTTGATCAAAATTTCATTTCAATTTGCACAATCCAGCAGTTTCATGCCAAGACTTGCCCAGCAAGTCTTGTACAGTGTTCTGTCGGATGTTCTGTGCTTTTGCCTTATTTACCTTATATCTGTGTTCAGCTAAGAAGAAACTACTTCAAGGCAGCTTACTGTGCCAGACCAAGGAGGGAGCAGAACAGTCGTAAACCTAAAGTTGCAGATAATGATGGACTGAAAATGGGAAGAAAACAGCTTAACTTTGAAAAGTATCCATATACATACTCTGTCATGGACTTGAATTGAGAGAGTGACCAATAGAGATGTGCAATCTCAGGTAAGATCACGGTTGGTTGACAAGAACTTTAGGCAGTAAGTAAATTTGCTCGAGATTCCCATTATTTCTGAGGAGGGATTTAAAAAAACAAACTAAAAAAACACTGGTAATTTCAAGACACAAGACGGACGTCGGCAACCATGGCAGAGAGCAAACCAGTATGGAAAGAATAAAACATCCCGGGGACAAACTAAAACAAGAAGTCATTCGGATGAGACTAGAAACCAAGGCCCCGTGTGCGAACACGCGCAGAACATCTTGCACACATGTTAAAACCCTGTTCCGCCTTTCAGAGGAGCAGGCGGCCATCGTGTGCTGGTAGGAGCGGATGACAAAATTATTTTTAAAAAAAACCAGCATGCACACAGGTGTCATGTTTAGACACCATCCTTGAGGGAAAAAATGAGAAGGCGCTGCACTTGTGGCGATGTGCTCTCCCTGGGGAGAGCAGCCCAAAATTCACACAGAGAAATCTGCTGTGACATAAAGTGGTATAGAAATAAATCAAATCTGTGCTATTACTATGTTCTTGAATGCATGCAAGATCTGCAGATAAGAAATTCAACTAAAGCAGGGGAAATTCATTAATATAGGATAATTCTCGAGATCTGCATCCTAGACCTTGCCACAAATGAAGTGCACATGAACAAGATGTGGTCACTATTCACATCTTGTAGTACAAAAGAAAAAGCTGAAGTGCTATTGGTAATATTGTTACAAGATTTGGTAGCCTTACCATATGGACTCACCAGAAAAGTGCAGCACCCCAGGCCTAAATCGGTTAAGGTACAGGTGTAGTGCAATGCAGCAACTTCTTGCCTATGTGACCTTGTCTACTGGCCGCATTAAATGCTCATATTTAGAAAGAGGCAATGGAGCTTTTTTAAAAAAATTAATTTCAGATGCAGATCATGAGTTCGTAAAACAGAAATATTAAGCTACTTTTTTCATTCAAGAAATTATGAGTTTGGTGCTACTTTACTTTTATCTTTGACAGGCTGACAACCTTATCTTCAAAGACCGAAAATTGAACATTGGCCCTGCTGTGAGAAAACAGGTGAGTAGTTTGCATATGTCAAGTGCATTACTGGTTCTGTTTTTTTATGTACTGATTAATATAGTTATAATGTTTCACTTTTGAGTGTTTGGGGGGGGGGGGGGGGGGGTTAGTAACACACACTCTGCCACATGCATTCCCAATTTCAACACAAGCAAACCAGTAGTATTTTTATTATTTATTTTTATTGGGTCACCCACTTTTCAAGTCAGTAAATTCAAAATTGCTTGGGCATGGGTTGCTGATCTCCCCCATTTACTTAGTATGAATAGGGTTAATAGTACTGTTCTCTAACAACCCCCCCCCCTCCTCTCTCTCTCTCTCTCAGATGCAAAATCAGCAGGTGTGCACAATTTCAGTATTATCACCACTCCCATCCCCACCCCCCAAAAAAACCAACCCTAACCACCATATAAAATTCAACGCATCTCTGTAGAGCCAAGCAACAACATGAGGACAGGGACAGGCAAGTCATTGGTGTGAGCGTCTTTAAAGCGCCGTTTCCTGTAACTTCATACATCAAGATAGAGTGGAGACAGAAGCAAAATCTACATGTAAAAATACCCAGAGAACTCTGTGTGTCAATGCATCAAGTATGTCGGCCAAACCAGATTCACTTGATCTACCATGTGAACCAGCAACAGATAGCAAGATCAATGTCCTCTATGGTGTCCAAAGTGACAAGGAAGAGAGTTGAATGTACAGTTGGTTTTGGTACTGTAAAAGATTGTCCACTCTGACAAATAAGCGTCTACAAGATTGATCGCAAGACAATGAGAAATACCATTTCGAAAGGATGTAAAACAAAATTTAGGCAATCAAAATATTCTGGAGTATCATTGACATTGCCCTGGAAAAAACTATCGTAATCTATGTACTGGCAAAAAATCGGAATGGATAATACTGGTACACCAAACAAGAAGATAAAAAAAACTTGGCAGAAGTAATCGGATTTGCCAGACTTTGCAAAGGGAAGCATCATTCAAACGCAGACATTGGCATGTGCTGAATGGGAATAACAACTTTTTTGGGTCCTGATCCGGTTTTTTATTGGCTAACATCACTGGCTGCAGGCTGGACAAGGGAAAGACAATTCAGACATGGACTAAAATGAACATCTAGACGTAGATACTAGAATTGTCATGGTTTCCATGTCATAATTGCATTGTGCTTGATATCATTCCATACTGCACCACGGTACTGAATAGCTTTATTGCTAAATAGCAATAAATTGTTTTTTTGTCTCCTTTTCCTTCCCTATTTTGACTTCTGTTTCGTCCGTTTTTCTTTGGTTTAATTTCATTCCTTTGTTGATGTTGTGTCAACCTAATGGCCGATTTCCATTTTGGATTAGGTGGAATTCTGTATTAGAAATTTTTGTTGTTTTTTTAAGGTGAGAAATGGTAGTGCATCAAGTCAAATTTTCTTTTCAAAATCATTACAATTTGTTACTTTGAAGGAAATTATCCATAGATTAAGAAGAAAGCTTTTCTAGGTCAGTTTTACCCACCATTGCCATGGAAACCATCCAATTGGAATATGGCCGCTAAACAAAACGCAGGTCCAAAATTTTGTTTTTTTGTTTTATTATGTATTTATATTACCTTTGTTTGCAAGAAAGCTTTTTACAGTACGGGCCCAATTTCTTTTTTTAATGAATAAAATCCTAAAAGGGATTTTTTTAAAAAAAACTGTATAATTTACAAATAACAGCATGCATGCAACAACATCGAACAAAACCCCTTCTTTACAAAGATAAAATCACCTAAAAGCAGCATGCCAAAGGGGAACGAGTCTTCTACTCCACATAAATGAGCAAACCTCACATGAATGTGGGTTTGTGCTGTGAAATGCTGAATTTGAGAAAACAAGGAAGAAGGATGAGAATATTTCGTGACTGAACACAACCATTTTGGGGTCAATTTCAAATGCAGCATTTTTATGTTGACTGTCATGGATACGTGGGGATGACATTTTTCTTCTCATACTCCCTACACCCCTCACACCTAAGCAAGACGCAAAACCAGCAGTCTGTCCCTCTTTGATCTGCACACTTAGGCTTGTTTCTCTACACTCGAGGCAACACAGATCACACAGAAGCTGATCAAGTTGAAACGTGCTCCAGAGCTGTTGTTTTTCTCCCTCTCCAACTCATTCTGCTGCTTTCATTGTCTGTATTTTTCTCCTCGATGCACTTTGAGTAGGACTAGGGTCCACATTCGTTGTTGAGTGAGGCGAATGAGATTGACGCAACTGTCTTCTGCTATTTAACTGCACGCATCTTCTCAAGTTTATCACTTAGTCTCTTTCATGTGTGCGGCAGATTTTGGTCCAGGCATGATTTTCAGTGGTTGCACCAAATCACAAACGCAAAACTGTTGGAAAAAACCGGTAAAACTTTTTTTTTAAAGTAGTGAAAATTGCACCTGACACACGTTGAATCAAAAGGAATAACAATGGAAGCACGCGTTGATCAGGCACCAACTCCGTGATTGCTGAGTGTTCTGATTATTTGGAATATCGGTAGCCCATTATAACTACACTTCAGGCATTGATAAAACGGTCTTTAAAGGTGCAAAAAAAAAAAAAAAAAATTGAACGTTTTAATGAAAATACCACTGCCATACCTTAAAGAAATGTTAATTCAACACCTTAAATCCTTATGAAAATGACATAATGGGACAAACACTTCGAAAATCCTTGAAAGCCAGATCTCATTTTTTGACAGTATTCTAGTTGAGAATGATGACAAAAGGTATATTTTTGTGTGGATGAACATTTTTCCTTCATCTATCCCGTGGACCGTGGGGGCACAACTAAAGATTCTGCAACCAGCCTTCTCCACTCCCCACAGTCCTCAACCCTCCATAGCAGGTCATTCCACCCAAGGCCTGTCCACTCGCTGATGTTGTCTTCCCATGGTGTCCTCTGTCTGCCTCTTTTGTCTCCCTCCCCTTACTGTTCCCTTTAAGACTGTCTTGGCCTGTACAGATGATCGTGTGATGTGCTTGTACCACTTTAGCTTGCATTTTTTCACTGTAGCTAGAAGCTCTTCATATGGACCGATGGTATTCTTTATTCAAGCTTTCATGGAAGAATATAAAGGTTCAAATGCTTGTGAGTGTGTGGACAATATAACCAAGGATCCCAAGTTTTCTGGGAGGTAAATGTTATTTTGATGCATGCATGTCAAGTCTGCAAAAGCCATCTATTGGTTTGCCAAGATACTTGGAGTTGAAAATGACAAACCAAAGCAAAAAATATGCATTAAATCATGTGTAACAGACAAAAGCAGAGCTCAGAGGCTGTATTAACAAAACGGCTAATTTTTTTGCTGTTTTTGTGTTCGAACACTTTTGGGGGGGGGGGGGGGGGGGGGGGTCATAGTTTGAAGTAAAAACCAAGAGCAGATTTGATATAAATCATTTTGTTTGGAATTGAACAGATTGTCGGAATCTGTGTTTATGAGCAGTAGATTATATTCTTGAGCTTGCCATAGGTCTGTGAGGAGGTGTACAGGTCTGTATATTAAAATGTTGCAGTTTTATAGGTTTTCATGCTTGTCTAATTCATTTTTCCTTTTTTGTTTGTTTTAGGTCTTACCAAGACCATATGGTGAGTATTGTAAATATCTTGAGGTCTGAGGATTAATTTTTGCATCATTGTAAACAGTGGTTTGAACAACTGCCACAAGATCGGTACAAAAGCCTATTTTTATACTGGGTATGGGGAAAGTGCTTCCAGAAATTTGGGGAGGGGGGATTTTTTGGGTTTTGGGGGGAAAGGTGGTTCCATTTCAAATGTTTTCCGGAAGCTAACAAAGTTTACATTGCAAGCATTAAAGCATGCTACATGAAATTTTGAGGGGATGGAAGGCTTGAATTATGGATGAGCTCGAGACCTATTAAATTGAAAAGACTTAATTTATGATAAAAATGAGACAAATTAGTCAAAACAGTTTAAATCTTATAATTTTCCACCTTGGTTTGGTCTAATCTTTTTTATGTAATGCTGAACTTCAGCAATGCAATGCCCCTAGAAATTTTCTCCTGCTAAAATCAAATTCAGTAGGATAAAAGGAAATGTTGCCTCTATTGTGCCTACTGTCGTAAAGAAGCATGTGTACAAAGGAACATTTTTTTCCCCATTTTAAGCAATTTCACCTGCTTTCTTAGACATTCCTTACATTTGACACTTCCTTGTAATAGATCTGGTTTTGATCACCAAGCTGATTTTTACTATCAATGTATATATGCATATGTATTTTTGGATACCGTTTCACATGAGAATTTGCATTGCGCTTTAAACACAAACTTTTAATCCCACATGGGTAAAAATTATTGAAAGCATTATTTCCTAAGGAAAAAGTGAAGTTTAGGTCCTTGATTATTTCTACTATTGCCCTGTTGAAGAAAATCGGGTACCATGACATTGAATACCTGTGTATTTAAGAATTGTCCAGATCTTGATTTTGTTATTGTAACCAATAGACATGGGATGGAATGGCCATGGTAACCAATAGTCTTGCGTAATGAAAAGGGTCAGGCCTCCTTTTCAAACATTATAATCTGTAACTTCTTATAGTTTCAGACGCATATTTTAGTGGCATTTCATAGAATTGTGTGCTAGTGTAGTTTTTCTCTCCTTCATGTACAATTTCAAACCATGAAAGATTTGGGGGAGGGGGGTTTTAAAGTTGACTTTTCTATGTATGCAGTTTGTAACTCGTAATAAAACTGGACTCACAGTTTTTAATGATTTAAATTAAAAACAACAAACCCAACTCATTCATTCATCTTCCACTGCATTTCAAATTCTGAGTTAGATCCAAAGGTAGCTGTTTACTTTATTGATTTGTTTTATTTAATGTAATTTGCTCCTTTTATATCAAGGATAATGGAATAAGCACTTGCATGCTTTTTTAATATCCTGTCCCCGTATGTATGCAGTTTTGTAAATCTTGTCATCTGTTCCCACCGACTCGCAATGGCCTACTCTTAAGAAAGGTGGAACAGATAGGGGAGAGTGGCGTTATCACTGATGAACTCCGGGGGAGGAATCCCCTTGAACTGGAATCAAACCCAGGTTGTCAAACTGTGAACACATTGTTCTGACTACTTGGCTATCCTGTCCCCCTAAAGAGTAGTAAAGAGGGTAGTGATGTAATCTGCATAATTTATCACAAATTAACTTAGAGCCAACTGTAATACCCCAAACAAAACAATATGTAAAAGTCGAGAAAAATCTGTTGGCATACATGTGTCCCTATGCTTACAAACTTGTTCATTTGTAGGCACTCGACAGATAACTGTACCTATTGCAGATTTAATTGCATCATGTGGAACTAGATGCTGTGCATTTTTATATGCACTTGAATCATGTTTCGAGGTTTTTCAAGAGCCCCAAAATAATTTTAACAGTTTAAAATGTTCCTTTACAAATTGGAAGAATTTTCAGAATTAGTGCAAAAACTAAAGACACGAGTTTAATATTTAAAAGCTCACATTCTTTCAGTAAGTCATAGGCTAGAAGCCTGTCTATGAATGATAGGGTCTCAGAATAGAATGGATAAATCACAACTCCTATTCCAACATATTTCGTCATATAACCACTAATGGGATAGGTTCTAAATAATGATTCAATTTGATCAGATTCCCAGATCTTGTGCAGTGTATAGTTGACATATAGTCTTTTTTTTCAGTAAGCGATAGACCCATTCGTTCCTATAAAGCAATTTTCTTTAGATTTGTTGTCAGTTGAAAAGAAATAAAGGATACAATGTAAACTATAAATTTAAATTTGTGGAAAGTAATATGACACATTAAAAAATGTCATACAGATCTGTATGTAATCCAAGCAAACATTATAGAACTCTTAGTCAGGCTTGTGTATTTTATAAACTAAAAAAAATGTTTCAATGGAAGTATAGCTTCTAAAATGGGACTATAACCTTAGCAATGTGGAAAAATTTTACTTGAAAATGGGTATATTTTTAACAATACAATAACTACAACCATGAATATGCAGTAGAGTTTTATGGGCTATCATTTCCCCAATGGCAAGGTGGCATTGTACAACATCCAGGAGTTGTTTGTTTTTAATCAAGGGGAGTAAGTAATTTGTCATATTTATCATGATTTTAACCTAGGGTTGAATTTGCCAGTGTAAACTATTTTTTTTGTTCTTGAAAGTTTTTTTTTTTTTTGGTTTTGTTTTATTTCTAAGGCGATTTAGTTTATCTATCTTAATTCATGGTGATTCATACAAAATGTCCAATGTCATAAAGGTTATAATTTTGACAAGGAAAAACAAATTGGACTAAAATGTGTTCTGTTAAAAAGCATTGCTGTCTGCCATGAGCACACCTGTGTCGAATTGCATAAAAATACTGCTGGGTTCTGTTCATTGCACCATTTAGTTCCTGTTGCGATCATGTATGATATTTGAAGATATTTTAAAATGATCTTGCATTAGTCCAGCTTGGGTATTTAGTGATTTACAGCTTGTGGGTCATTTCAACAAAATCCAATCTAACTGGAGCAAAGTTTTCAGTTTAACGAAATTGCCTGATGACTTTATACTAGAGTGAAAGATAAACAAAGTCATTGTCTTTGGTTTGCACTTGGAAATTGGTCTAAAACATGTAGCACACCATTCTTTGCTGACAATTGGTTAGACGCATAATTAAGCTTTTGAAAGAGAGCTGTAAACTAAAAGTGCTGTTAAAAGTTTTTTTTTGGTTTTACTTGAAACATGAAAGCAAATTCTATTTTAATCATACAAATTGATTTAAAAACTTCAATTTTATATCTGAAAGTAATCAATCTTTCCACTTAAAACCCACACTTCATCAGTATTAATTGAAAATGGGGAAGGTTTTGTGAGTAGTTGAACTAGGTACCGACAGCCCTTTGAGCCTGCAGGGAAGTAGCTCTAAGTGGGGAAAATGCATGTTTTTGACAGGCCAGATCTTGGGGACTATATCGAGAATGGGCATAAAAATTATGAAAAAATAAACATTGATGTTTACTTATGTGCTCTTGAGTGGTTTGTGTGTGCATGCCATGGTGTTAAAACAAAACAATTTCAAAGACGCCCACTCTTGCACAAAAATCGAAACGCTTTCTCGGCTTGATGTACCGGCATCAGCCAAGCAAGCGAATCGGTATGTATAGAAAATTGCTACATATGATGTGCTCATTGCTCTGCATCAACTTCAAAATACAGCAAAACGGAAGAGCTTGTTTCCAGCTTTAATTCGGTATAACTTTTAAGTAGATACGGAAAGCGTAAATTGATTAAAAATTGGAAGTTTAAAGATGCTTCGTGCGAGTCGGGTCAGAAGCTTTCTCTGCTACTGGTAACCATGTAAACAGGTCAGAGGCTACCTCTGCTACTGGTAACCATGTAACCCAGTACTACCTGCCACATGTGGGGAGTAAACCCAACCCAAAAATCTGACTTGGAGAGGGATGGGCTCCGCCAGGTTTGATTTGCCCAAGATACAGCTTTCAGAATCTTCATAACAGATTGGCTGTCACCCAGGTTACCAAGGACCGTACCTTCTGTTGCACATCAGGACAGGTAGAAAGTATGCTACTGGTGTATAATGCAGCAAAATCTGTGCCAGAAACTACATCACCATTGGCACTTGGAATGTATGAACACCAAGAGCCACAGGCAAAGTGGAATAACTATCACATGAGATGGCCAGATACCAATGGCACATCCTTGGGCTCTGTGAAGTAATGTGGAAAAACAAGGAACGACAACCCAGGAAGACCACAAAATATACTTCATTGGAAAACGGGATAAGCATGAACAGGGCATGGAGTTCATTTACAAGGACATTGTGAACATGTCATAAGCTGTCAGCCAGTGTCCAGCAGACTTGTTACCATCCACTTGAGAGCAACCCCGTTCAACATCACAGTAATACAGGCATATGCCCATACATCAGACAGCATGGAAGAAGAAATAGAATTCTACAACCAACTACAAAAGGAGTTCTAAATCAAATTTTAAAGAAAAGCATTCTTGTTGTACAAGGTGACTGGAATGCCAATATCTAGCATCTAGCGTATATGCCTACAAAGACTGGGAGGGCATTTGTGGACCACACTGCAACAAATGAAAGAGGCTTGATACTCCTAGAGTTTGCCAATAACAACAATCTCCAGCTAGTGAATACACTCAGCCCACATAAAAAAATCCAGAAGATGGACATGGTAATAGCCCAAATGGTGAATATCACAACCAAATAGATCACATCATGGTTAAGAGACAATTTAGGTCTAGTGTAAACACTGCACTGACACAGCTTTCCAGGAGTGGATGTAGGGAGTGACCATGATCTTGTAATGATGATGATCTCTCAAAAAAATTCACAAGCAGATCATCGGGATCAAGAAGCTGAAGGATCCAGGGGTAGCAGACATTTTTCTGGCAAGGATAGGTGGGAAGTTTGCAGCACTCACTCTGATAGACCCAGATGATACAGAGGATGGTTTCAACACAGCAGTGACTGAAACTGCAAGCAAACTTCTTGGCAAAAATCGAACAGTCAAACTTTGGGTCACACCTAACATCCTACAACTATGTGATAAACGTAGAGAGAAAAATGAAATGGAGGAAAGAGCAGGACAATATAGGGCACTCAACAAAAGGATTAGGAGGTTCAAGACAGAAGCAAAGGAGAAATGGATTGGTGAACAGGGCATTGAAGAAAATAACAAGAAAAACAACAGCAAGAAAGCATATCAACTGATGAAAGACCCGACTCACAAATTGGGGAAGAAGCTCAACAATCCAAGACAAAAATGGGAAGTGCCTCACTGATGACTAGGATATCCTGAACAGATGGACAGAATACTGCTTCAACCTGTGTAACTACAAAACTACAGGAGATCCAGAAGTCCTCAATGTCCACACAAGCACAGACAGCCACCTTATCCTCCAAGAAGTGGAAACAGCAGTCAGATTGTTGGAAAAGGGAATGTCAGCAAGGGCTGACAACATTCCAGCTGAGTTGGTTCAAGCTGGAGGGGAAGCCATGATTAATGCTCTACTAAAAATCTGCTGCAAGATCTGGCAGACAGAAAAATGGCCAACACCATGGACGCAATCACTCGTTGTCACACTCCCCAAGAAAGGAAATCTTCAGCAGTTCCAGAATTGCCTCGCAATCTGCCTCATACGCTACCCAAGCAAGGTCATGTTGGAGATTATACTGAACAGACTGAAGCCACAAGCAAAAATCATTACTGAGGAATGAGCAGGGCGTAGCACAACTGAACAGATATTTTACCTCAGAATACTCTCGAGTGGTATCTTCGTCTACAAGACCTCTACCACATATTGATTTTAAGAAGGCATTCAACAGGGTGTGGCATGCAGCTTTGTGGGCAACCATGAATTTGTTCAGCATCAATACAAACCTGATCAGTCATCAAAGAGCTGTATAAAAAAAGCCGCCAGTGCAGTGTACTAAAGCAGTAACATTGGAGAGTGGTTTTGAACAACAGTTGGAGTAAGGCCGGGCTGTCTAGTCTTGCCCGGTCTTTTCAACATCTTCCATGAGAGAATCATGGCTGATGCACTGGAACACCATAAAGGATCATTTAGCATTGGTGGCAGAACAATCACAAACCTCCACTTCACAGATGACATTGATGGACTAGCTGGATCAGAACAGGAGCTTGCTAACCTAACAGAGCACCTGAACAAGGCCTCTAAAACATACGGCATGGAAATCTGTACAGAGAATAACAAACTGATGACCAATAATGCCAAGGGCATCAGCACTGATATTGGGGTCAATGGCCAGAAACTGGAAACAGTTCAAAGCTTCAAGTACTTGAGTCATTGTATCGGACAAGGGGTCCAAGCCAGAGATAGTATGCAGGATTGCACAGACAATAACAGCACTGTCAAAACTGAAACCATCTGGAAAGATGAAAAAAAGATCAGACAAATGCGCTCCCTTGTAACCATATTTTTGTATGCTTGTGAATCGTGGACCCTGACTGCTGATTTGGAGAGAAGTATACAAGCGGTAGAGATGAGATGCTTCTGGAGACTCCTTGGCATCTCCTACAGATACCACATAAGCAACAAAGACTTGCATAACAGTGTCGGGATGTTCAGGATATTAGGCACAAGCATTTTACCGCGGACTCCCTAAAGATCCTCTTTCGGGATGTTCCGCCAGACACCCATTTTTAACTTACTGAGAGAATCAGGCTTTTTTCGTCTGATATGAGCGAAAGCGGTATGGTTGGTCTCTAAGGACAAGGTTGTTTTAAGGAACCCGGTTTTGGTTTTATCTCGTTTTAAGTGTGATCGATGTGGGTTTTCCCACGATGTGGGGGCCGTCCTGGGCTGACCCTTATGGTCGACCGGGACGTTGATACAGGCAAGGACTGTTAAGTTGGTTTTATACCTCGTTTTAAACTGTATATAGTTGCACACTTTTAATAAGAGTTTTAAAATGTGACGAGGCGATAGCCCTGATATGGCCTATGTGGTCGGCGGGGCTAAAAGCACCATTATTGGATTGGATTGGCATAATAGATTTTTGTAGTGACCAATGGTTTGCTGGATTCTATCATAAAGAAGCGTAAACTGAAATGGTATGAGCATGTCACAAGATCAAAAGGACTTGCAAAAACAATGCTGCAAGGCACTGTCCAAAGAGGAAGAAAAAGAGGCAGACCAAGGAAGGGATGGGAGGACAACATCGGCGAATGGACAGGCCTAGAACTAAAAAAAAATTTTGAGAAAAGCAGAAGTGAGAGGAATGGAGGGAGAAACTAGTCAAGTCTTTAGGGGTGCCCCCACGGTCGCCAGACTAAGAGATATATCGCGGTAACACATCGCGGTTCACCCACTTTTGGTCCAAAATATGAAACATCTTATGAAGTAAACATAGACATTAGCCATGCACTTGAAAGGCCAGTCCTTGCTAAATCCAATGGTGTATCAAGCTCTATGATTGGTTAAATGCACTTTGATTGCCAACGAATCAAAGTGAGGGTGTCATCAAACCATGAGAGGCAAAACAAAAATGGCGCAACATAGAAAAGAAGAATGCCAACAGTCAAATACAGGATTTTGTCACGGAATTACAGGACAAACTTGGCAAGTTAATGCTCGAAATATCAAGCTAAGACCTATATTGAATGATTCCATATAGGCCTATTCATTTCATGATCTGGTGAAGTTCAACTGTTACATCCAGTTTGAAGCGATCGTTATTTCAAATTGGCACCAGGTATTGGCAAATCTATCATTAATTTAGTGATCTTAGAGCCGTTTTTATTTTTAATTTTGTGATTGAATAGGAAATAACCTTAAAAAGCATTATTGCAAGATAGTTATCAAATGGAAGTTGGCACCACACGCACATGCCAGTCAGCAGCACAGATCGAAAGCTGACTTTTGAGACAACACATTGTAGGCCTAGGGCCTAGTTTTTATTACGTTTAGAACTTCAAAATAGAAATAGGCTTTTTGATTGCCTTCTCAGACTCCTTTTTATAGATGGCAATATAATCGATGAAAGTTTTTTTTATTTATTTTTATTATTTTATTTTATTTTTTTTTTTTTTAATCGGTGTACAGGTATAACCACCCAAAAAAAAAAAAAATTCAATGAATCAGTAGTTCTTTATTTTACTGGGTCTTTCTTCTTCTTGTAGCTAGTTCACTAATAAATAAAAATGAAGTTGAATTTCAATCCTCTGTTGGGTTTCTTTTTATTTTACTAGCATGAGCGTCTAACACAGTTTTGTATTTTTGTTGTCATACCATGGCATGTAAATGCAAACAACTCGGAGCACAGAAGTCGTTAAAGTTTATTTTTTCAAAATTTTGTAAGCCCATTCTTTAGGTTGTTCCCAAGACCTGGCCTGCGAATTGTATCAATTTTGTTTATGTGTTTTACAATGGTGTTAGTGTGTGAATTTTCTAAGACACCTTGCTACATTTAAAAAAAAAAAAAAAAAAAAAAATGCACAGATCAGTGTGACCAGACAGGTACAGTGTACATCCAAGCAAACATTCATTGACAAATGTCTATCACAATGATTAAATTTTGGCAATAACGTAATATTGATATTATGAACATATTCATTAAATGTCATCTATTTTTTAAACACAAATTATTGATCACATGGTCTAGATCTAGTAGACAGTAACAATACTACATATATCTTATAGTAAGTGATTACTCAAAACATCACACCATAACAGCTCTCTAGTCTGTCTCTTCATTTCATATTAATTGAATATGGATGTAAAACATACATTTATGTATGTGTATTCTCTCACATACACAACACACACACGCTCACAAATTGTCACGGTATCACACAATGGTTGAAGAAGAAATGCAGAGAGTGAAAATTGAACGTGTAAAAATGTAAAATATTTTTTAATACAGCATGGGCAAATTCATAAAAGAATAAGACTAGAATGTAAAGTATTTTTGTTTTAAAACTTTTCTTTTGAGGAATACAAACCAAAAACTTGTGACTTTCTGTAATCACAAGTCGCATATGAAGAGTATAGATTAAATTTTAATGGCAATAAAGATAACAGAATATGGAGCAATTTTTATCTAGCACTGCAAATCTGAGTGTGCAGACTTGTCAAATTCTCAGTTTTCATTTTATAGAGGCAGGATAAAATTCTCATAAGCTGAGAGAAAAGCTTCAGCCTTGCAAAGACAGCTGGAAGAGAGATAAGCCAAAATTTACAGAGTAAATTGTTAAAAAAAAAAAAAAAAAACTTAAAGAAAAAAGGTTC
Source organism: Stramonita haemastoma (assembly GCA_030674155.1). Taxonomy (NCBI): domain Eukaryota; kingdom Metazoa; phylum Mollusca; class Gastropoda; order Neogastropoda; family Muricidae; genus Stramonita; species Stramonita haemastoma. Next base: position 82,904,012 of record CM060317.1, read on the forward strand.
CGACATCCTTCTGAGCCACTAGTACTTATTTTCTCCCTAACTTTGCTGAACTGGCATCAATTTTTGGTTCATGATGCCATTACTTCCCCCCCCCCCCCCCCCACAAGGCATTCACTGTCTTCATATTGTCAAACTCTTTGATTTTATACTGCAACTCCTGAAAATAAGAACTAAACAGGTGTAGGAAACTAAAGCACATTTTTTAAGTTGGAAATGGTTGTCAGAAATATATATTGGATAATATGATTTGACAGAGCAGTGTAAAACAGATTGTGGCAAAATTCTATTCAAATCTGCCAGTTACTTTGGGAAGAATGTCCATTTTTGTTCGAACGACTCTACTTGTCGCCAAAAGTTCTTGTTTCAGAAAAAAAAATCCCACATAGAAAATCTGGTGAAAATAGGAAAGAAAGACTTCCATTTTGTAGAATATAGTTATTAAGACTACATGTGAACTTTGAAGACAGTTCATTGAATAGTTTCAAAGCTATGACCATTTTTCATATGGCAGGTCAGTATACTCCCTTTTTTCCACAATCGGATGTATTTTGGATATTGAAATAATTTATTTTGGCTGCCGGTACCTTGTTAAACATTCTAGTGACACATGCCAGGGGTAGCCGCCGCTGTAGCCTAGTGGTTAGGGCGTTGGACTCGTTATCTAAAGGTTGCGGGTTCGATCCCAGCTTTCGGCTATGGCGTTGTGCCCTTGGAAAAGGCACTTTACGGCTATTTTCTCACCCCACCCAGGTGTAAAAGGGGGTACCAACCTTGTGTTGGGGGTTAACCCTGCGATAGACTGGCGTCCTATCCAGTGGGGGGGTCTATGACTCTCAGTGGCTTAACGCCACAGAAACCGGGATAAGCACCGGCCTGATGAGCCTTATGGCTCGGGACAGACTTTAACTAACATACATGCCAGGGGTATTTTGTAAATGGTCATGAGATAAAAATGCTTTTCTAATCGTGTGAGTGGAGTTGCACAGAGTAACGCACGTGTGCATTGTATTGCCATTTATTTTGGTTGGCGCCGTAGAATAAGTACTATTTTATCCATTTGTCCTCTGGTCAAGGCACTGGACATGACCATATTGAGACATGCTGGTTGATTAGTATTGCATCACTTTCTTGTCTGTTTGTGTCGATGTATTTGTGTGTGTCCCTAATTCTAGCTGCCATCTAATTCTAGCTCCTATGACAACTTAATGCCACAAAATATGACTAAACCATCTTCTGGTTTTGGGGGGGTTTGTTTTGCCTGGGGGAAATCTAATCAAAATGTCCAGCAATCAGTTCTGTTAGTCTTTGCTACCAGACCTTATTTTCTTTTCTTTTCTTTTTTTTTTTTTTTTTTTTTTTGGTGTTCACTGTACAGGTTCAAACTAGATTAAAAAATTTTTTTTTTTAAAACGACAAAGTCCGTCTTGTAATATCTTCTGTAATATCGTCTGTCTCTCCTCTTCTCTCTCTCTCTCTCTCTCTCTCTCTCTCTCTCTCTCTCTCCTCTCTCTCTCTCTCTCTCTCTCTCTCCTCTCTCTCTCTCTCTCTTTTTAACCCCGGTTAACATTGCTTTGTGTGACTATTTTACTCAAACCAGACTTCTTTCAATAGCCCATCATTTTCATAGCAACTAAAATAAAGAATTGCTCAGTGATCACTTTCTCTTCTATTTAGATATTCAGTCATCATATTGAAGTAAAGGAGGGTGAAAAAGTATTGAAGTAAAGGAGGGTGAAAATGTATGCCAACTTTCAGCTTTAAAAGGAATAGACTGACAAAAAAGATCGTGGTGCCTGTAGTTGGCCAGTATGATGCATCCTGTCAGATGTAGAACTAATGATTTCAGAGGAGTACTAGTCATTGTCGGCCATTTTTAGATTGGACTTTTTTTTTGTCAATGTGTGCAAGATGGCCTAACTTGATTTTAAAAGTCATGGAAACTTTGTTGAACACTTATAAGGACTTCAGAATGCCTACAGGCCCTATGCAACAAGGCTCGCGCAGATGCCTGGCATATGTCCATTTATTTGTCTTTGAACACTCAGGCAGCAACTATTTTGTCTGTCATAAAATTATGAGCAAAGATGTGTTGAGCACTCAATTTATGTAGACCAAATATCTTAAGCATAAAGTCGTGTTTATTGTGCTTCCTTGTGTTTCAGTGAAAAAGGCAATGAAGCACCTGTAAAGAAAGAAAACACTGGATTTACTGCTGTTGAAATATGCCACTGTTTTTCTAGAATAGAATTAATTTGTGACCCTCAGGTTTAGTGGAGCCGTGCAAGTGCAAATTTTATGCAGGATAGACTTTGAACCTGCCCAAGAGGAAGTTTATGGCTTAGGACAAAGCAATTTTCTTTTGGTTTGATCATACTGTCGATGATGTGGCACATGTTAAATGGTTTCTCTTTTTTTTATGAAGGCAGAAACTGAGATGGACTAGAGGAATGCAGATTAGAAAGCAATAATGGCAATCGTCCTCATCCTTTTCTGCCCAAGTTGCTTGGGCACTGTACAAAAAGTGGCCTCTTAGCAAGTGATTTTACCATCAGTCTATTTTAGAGCCTTTCAAGGCAGCAAGAATAAACCTTTTTTTGTTGTTGTTTTTTTTGTTAAAAAAAAGTCGGTCTGTCAGTAAATGCTTCATTTTCTTTTACATAATGTCACACAGATTGCTTAATTTTCACTTGCACTCTGCTTTCAACTCAAATAAATTTTTGGTGGAAAATAGCAACAGCCATAGCAAGTGACATTGTTTCTTTGTGGGTCTTTATTAACAAGTTGAGTTCAAGATTGTACAGGAGAGATCTTTTCCTCATCAGTATCAGCTTGTTAGGAAATTTGTGTGTCTGTGGGCTATAATTCAAAAGTATTATGTTGTGTTCTGCTTGTTATTCTCGGCTTTTAAAAAAAATCAATGGTAATATTTTGCAGATGGAAGGGAAGTCTGTATATGATTTTTCACGTTCCAAGGTAGAAGATTTTGTTTGTTTTTATAAGTGCACTAATCGGATTAGCATGCTAATAAACCTTTGTTGAAGTGGATTTGTTCTGATGTTTTCTCAAACTTTATTGTTCACTTGTTCTTTGTTTCAGTTTTGTTCCAGTGATTCGGATTTATCCTTTTGCTTTTGAAACCCCCAGGCACTGTAATTGTCTACCCACACCCTTAAACTGGATTTGTTTCCCATGTTGTTTTAAGGACTTTAGGTTATGTTTGTACTTTGTGTTGAAAGTTGTATACATGTATACATAAGAAAGATGGTAAAGGATGGCATGTGAATAAGTGAATGCCAATACCTCATCACACAGCAGTCTTTAGCATATGACAAAGTTCAATCGTTTTTTGTGTGTGTGTTTATTCTAACCTTGTTAGATAGCAGTCTGAAGTTGAAGCATGAACATGATTTGTTAGCACCTCCAAACTTTATTTAAAGCAAAAGATACTTTGCTTTGTATTTTGTATTTTTGAAGAAAAAAAAAAGTTTTTTTTAAACCTATCAAGCCACTTGACTCTGATCTCTGCACTCATATTGTAAGTTGGGGAAAAAACTTTTAAACGATATTTATTAAATGTTCATTAGCTGTCTGTCCCATCTCCCACTAAGAATTTCAGCTACTAAATGAACAGTTCTTTTTGCTATCATATTCATGAATAATTGCACAAGCATGGTCACATTTGACTTTAGTTTGTGCGTCTGGGAACAAAATACCTAATTCTGATAAATGCTAGATTTATCATAGTGTAGTCCAAAGAAGATGGGGACAAGAACCCCCACCCCCACCCACCCCCAAAAAATGAATTACAGGCCATTATGTGACAGAAAACGGGAAATTTGACATTTTTCAATTTCCTTATTTGAGAAAGGGTACAGTGATTTCTAGCACTTCCGTCTACTTATACAGCTAAACAAAATGAGCTCATTCTTGGGTATCAGATTTCTGTGGGTTGTGACATGAGAATTCAGTATGTTCAAACAAACAGAAAACAGTTTAAAGAGTCGATATGTTTTTATTCATTGCCTGAACAATTTTATTGGAAACTCCATCCATAGGAATGAGGGGCCGGAGCTCCTGAATGGAGGGGGGGCTTCCAAGATCCCTGCCTTTGGTTCTTTTAAATGTTCAATTCCCGTTTATATGTGCAAAGTCTTCTCCAGATCATTAAGGAGGGAGAAAGTACTTAAAAACATTAGGCAAGAGTCTGGGTACTTTTATAATCTAGGCAGGCATAGACAACACAAAATAATCAGTATCAAAGTAATCTGTTTTTAAGAAAATGCAAAGTATTGTTTACTTTACCATCATTTGGTAACCCTTTTAATTTCCCTTCCCTGATATAATGGGATGGTTCCAGATCGCCATGGATGGTTCATTTTCTAACGTAGGTGCAGTGGGCTTCATCCTTTAAGCTACTCTTTGCTGCTAGAGTGAAATATGGCCAGTAAATTTTTCACCTCTGGGTATTTTCAGCAAAAAGCAGAATTTTTTTTGCCATGACTGTGACCTTGCTTGTGCAAACCAGGATAGATTCAGTAAGTATTATGCATAAATGTAGCACAAGCACAAATACTTGGTGATGCTTGCTGTAAAAAGTTATGCAGCAATTGTTATTGCCAGTCAACATGCACATTTGAATAAACCTGTGTCTGGCAGTTTTAAATATTTACTCCAACATTTACACTATTTTGGACTGAAGTCCCTTTAAAGTGAGAAAATGTGACAAAAATGTGTAGACAGAAAATTGTTTGCCAACAAATTTTACATTACATTCAAATCCTGCAGTGAACTTGGGAAAGCTTCCACTGATTGGATCCAACAAGTGGTGCAAAACCAGTCTTCAGTTACTAAGTGAATGATTTAAAGTATGGTTAGTTTGGCTTAACAGTCCACTGTCGCTGCATGTGGCTTGTATATATTTTTTTTCTCTCCATAATTGTTTTCCCCAGAAATTTGACAGGTATGGTTTTTACAACAGTGTGGCTAGTAAACTAGAAAATATACTTGTCTGGGTAAGTTTGTGTATTTGTAATGCCATTTTCATGTCTAGGAATTGAGGAAAGATACATGTGTCCTGTCATTTTAAAGATTTTATCTATCTGTCATTTTAGATTCCAGCATCCCACCTGGAACAGTTCTTTTCACAAATGGAGTTCCATATACATACCAGAATGGAATGGCGATATTCCAGTCTCCAGAGGGAAGTTACCCAGTGCCTCAGCCACAGGTAAATTGATTTTAATCATGCTGCTGTGCTTGATGTTAGTGAGAGCAAATCTACCCCCCAACCCCCTCTCTGAAAATCACACGCGTGCATACACTTTTTAATCACTTTATACAGAGCTTTATACCGAGTTTGCTCCTTGACACTCCTTGAATCCCCTTGAAATTAGCAACCTGTGATAAAAACCTCGAAAAGTTAGACAAGGGACTTTTTTTTTTTTTTTTTTTTTTTTTTTTTTTTTTTTTTATTATTATTATTTTTATTTTTTTAACATTTGAATTTTTTTTATTTATTATTTTTTTTTTTTTTTTTTTTTAAACATTTGAAGACTGCTTATTTTTATGACCTTTGACCCCTGTTGCGAAAAATAGAAACCGCCTTTTCAGCATTCTCAAAGAACAAAAAATCCATGATATTGCATTCATGTTTAAAAGTTTATTAGACAAAATAATAAATTTTCTTTCATTTAAAACAAATTCCACTCAAAAGTCTCAACAATTACATGCTGAGGCACTCGGAAAATGTACATAACCGAATTTTAAAAATCTTCAGTTTTACTCAAAACGGGGATCTGTGATTCAACAGCCTTCTATTTTCAAAGAGAACACTAAAGTTTGCATACTAAACATTATATTAACATTGCAAGAAAATGAAATAATAAAAACATCACAAACTTCATGAATATCAGGGCTGTCACTGACTTTATATCCAGGGTACAGATTAATCCGTATCATGCAGTTATGTCCTGTAGATATGGTACAGATTTATCATATCACAGTGGTGGTTTTAGCTTTTGCCCTTTTATTGTTTTGGTCTCATTTGGTCATTTTAGTTTGTTGACTTAGCTGCTATGTTGGCCATACATCATTCACAGCTGATCTGCATATAAATTGTGTTTGTGTCGCATGCTTGTAGAATGGCTTTGCTACAACTTTCATTGTTCAAGAAGCAACAGCACTTTAATAAGTAGTCACATTGCCAATGAAGACCGTGTTTTGATAGCAATTGTGAGAAATTTAGCCTCGCGATACTCTGTTTCACTTAAAGTGAGATGACCTGTTTTTTGGGGGGTGGGGGCATGGCTCCAGTCAATGCTGACCGTTTACATAAAAATAAACCACAATCCACAAAGTGAGGTACCAACACCCTGTACATATATATAGTGTAGAAAAGCGCAGGAACTTGACATAGGGAAAAATATCTGCATATATTCCATGATGGTTGTGATGGTGCCGTGTGTAGTTAAGTGGTTCATTCAGATATGACATTGGATGCTATGCTGGGATAAATTTATTTGTGATTCTTGCCTGATATGTTTTGTTATGGTGTTGTATTTGTTACATGCATTGTGTAAGAATCATAAGTACAGCAATCTGGTCACCACGTATATTTAGAGTAGTTATATAATTTCAGACCATTTAAAGCATTATAGACTTCAATACACACACACACACACACACACACACACACACACACACACACACACACACACAATAGACACGTTATTCATCCACTCAGTGCTTCATAAGAAATGGGCTTTAAACAAAAAAGCTACTACTTTGATGACCCAGTGCACTTTGCACTTGGCCATTGTACTATTTTGGGATGTTCCACCAGAGACCATTTTTTAAAATTAACTTCCTGAGAGAATCTGGCTTTTTCCATTGGACACGTAAACAAAAAATAAATTTTTTCTGTTTTATATCGAGGATAATGGAATAAGCACTCGTGTGCTTTTTTAATTCATTCCCTATGTGTATGCAGTTTTGTAAATCTTGTCATCTGTTCCTATGGCACATGATGGCCTGCTCTTATGAAAAGCAGAGCAGGATTTAACGTGTGTGCAAGATGATCTATATATGTTAGCACACGGGGCCTCAGTTTATAGTCTCATCGGAAGGACTTTTGGGGAGAGTGGAGTCGGTACTGATTTTAACTTGAGGGGAAAAATCCCCTCGACCGGGAATTGAACCCGGGTTGTCAGATTGCAAGTGCAATGTTCTGACCGCTAGGTTATCCCGTTCCCCCATGAGTGAGAGGACATGAGTGAATGTGGTATAGTTTGTCTCTAAGGACAAGTTTGATTTAAGGAATCCGGTTTGGGTTTTGTCATTTTAATGTGTGTTGTGGTTTTTCACAATCCTAGGCTGACCCTTATGGTTGACAAGGGCAGCTATACAAGCAAAGACAGTAAAACTGCCTTGTTACCCCATTTCGATCTGTCTATAGTTGCACAGTTTTAATCCGAGATTTAAATTTGACAAGGTGACAGTCCCGATATGGTCTGTGTGGTTGGCATTTATGATTGACATTGATAACTGTTGAATGGGCACAACAAAACATATTTTTTATACTTTTCTGATTGCCATTCAGACAAAAAGGAGAGGACTGTGCTCCTGAGGTTTTATACTAAAGTATATTGCTTGATTACCTTTGCATGCTGCAATTTTTCATAACTTGAAAGGTAGGATATTTTTGCTTTCCTTCCTTGTTGACCACAATTATTGCATGCACCAATATTGGGTGATAAAAAAAAACCTACATTGGGGGGGGGGGGGGGGGGGGGTAATGAAACTGTAGGAACAGGATAGCCTTGCAAAGATAGCCTAGATAGAAATGCCTTGCACTTCTCATTGTTTTAATGAGCTAGCATTGGAGAACAGTTTGAATACCAGTCTTATTCATCCGAGAATATGCAGAAAACGATTAGATTATTGAGGCAAAACAAAAAAAAGCCTGCAAAGACTTGCAGAAACTCGATTTTGTGGGGTGGGGGTCTTGTTTCACCAAAATTTTCTGTGTATTCTGATAGAAAAGTTATGTGAAAAATCTCTTTTTTTTTGTCATTGACAGCCAGCATACACCGCTACAGTAATGGTTCCACCAGCACAGACTGTGTATATGGCTCCACAGTACTCTCCATATCAGCCTGTAAGTATAAAAATTTAGAGAATGTGTTCATGGTTTCTTGTGAATGCATGGGTGAGTTTACTGAAGTTTTAAGTGGAATTCTGTATTTGCAGTTTTCTTGCTTTTTTATGTTATTTGAGACGGTGAATCCTTTTGAGAATGACCAAAGTGACAACCTTAGATAACCAACTCCTCAAAAACCGTTCAACCCTTCCACTGCTGGATATAATTGTTGTTGCTCACAGAAATTGCACGTAAAATAAATAAATTTTTTAGCCGCAGCTACCTATGTTCGGTTTTAGGGTTCTTGTATGCTTATGAATAACACTAGATAGGTAAACCTATATATTTTTGGAAAGTAAATACATTGTAGAATATGATACAAATAACAAAAAGCCATCAGCTAGTATGTAGCTGGAGATGTCCGACAAAGTGTATTGAAAAAACCCGCAGACAGGTAATTCCCCTACACTCAACTTGTCATCAGCTATACACCCCCTTGAATGGCAAAGACAGAAAACAAGACTGAACAACAAGACGAAGCCAACATGTGTTTGATACATTGTAGCATCAATGTAAGAAATCTGCGTCATTCATGATTTACTTTCGTCACTGTGGTATGGAACAATAATCGACTCGGACTCCCTGGTGTTAAAACAATTCTCTATAGATCGTTGTCACTCCTATTATCCCTAATTACACAAAAGAAGAGAAGTTCAACATGTGATCGACCCAAACAAATGAAAACGAGGCAGGTTTCCGAAGGCTACCGATGGTAGTCAATTTATGTCGAACCTGACCTGTGCAAAGCCACGCTTCCGCAGTTTACCGGAAGGGCACTCTACGGGTTAAATCAAGGCTTGTCTTTCAAAAGTATTCTCATTAATAATGTGCAGAAAGTTCAAGTGCATGAACAAAATAAACGGAACAATAGCAAAGTCTTCTAAGTGGTAAATATCAATTCGGTGCATTCACAGTAAGTCACCAGAATTATAATATTGATTGCCAAAGTTTGGGTGAATTTCTGTCCTTCAGACAAAGCAGGGCAAAAAACTATGCATTGAATCCTGTGTAACAGACAATAGCAGAGCTCAGTGGCTATAATAATGTAGTAGCAACTATTAAAACTGGTTTTGGCCATGTGTGTGATAAATCATATTGCCTTGCAAGAGAGTGGGGGGGGGGGGGCGGGGATCTGCAAGAGAGAAAAGGTAAAGCCATCTACCAAGAGCAGATTCGTTGGACTCAAGTGCTACAACTGAAAAGACACAATTACGCTAACAAGGCCAAATGAAGTTAATTGATTTTGTAAATCAACACGATCAAGACTTGCAACATTGTACCTCTGGTTTCCACATATGAATTTTCATCTCATGTGCATCCTTCTTTAACAGATGATATTGATCAGAGAATCGTATTTAAAAATTTTATTAAAAGAATAGATTTTTTTATGGGGGGGGGGGGGGGAGTAGAAATCTAACGTTTATACTGAAAATAATGATTGTATTAACAGACATAATTGTATGGGTGGGGGAGGGGGAGGGGGGGGAGGGGGGTGGGGGGTGGGGGGGGGGTGGGGGGGGGGGGGGGGGGGGGGGGGGGGGGGGGGGGGGGGGGGGGGGGGAGTAGATAATTCTAAACGTTTTTAATTTTACTTGAAACATACAATGCAATTCCAGTATATAAACATGACATAATTGCATGACTATAACAGTATGACAATAACTCTGGATGTTATACCTAAAAGTATTTAAGTGAAGTGATCTATCATCTCACAACACACACAGAGCAAATGCATTGTTTATTCAATGTGCCATCAGAGGGAGGAATGGAGAGAGATGCATATTGTCGATTGTTTTAGGTGGCAATCAATGATTTAGTATGGGTAGGCTATATGATTATGCATTTATGATTTCCTAAGCCCTTTAAAAAGTCTTTAAATTTGATATTGAGGTATTCCCAAAGTCAGAATGCAGCTACCTTCAAGGAGAGCAAAAATGGTCGCATACGAAAAATCTTATCCTTTGTGAAAAATCTCATCCTTTGTGAACCGTATGCATATTTAATGAGGAGTAGGCCTTTGCGCAAATGCTCACATTTTGCACATTTTTTTCTAGTTTTATACAACAATGCCACCATACTTTTTTTTCCCCCCATGACTGTGGTGGTTTTTAAACAGGAAAAGGGTTTTAGATATTTTATTTTCAGAGATAATAATTACCCAGATTTTAAGGGGGGGTTCAGGCACCTCTCCCTTAAACCTGTCTGCTGAAATATCTAATATTTATGAAGCTTTGCCTCAGGCATTAACAAATAGCCCTGGACATCTTTGCTATGGGGCAAAGACTAGGGTTCATGTGCTGGCTATGGTAAAACATTTCAAGTTCAGTATTGGACTTTTTTTTTTCTTTTTCTTTAGATCCCCCCTGATGATATAAACATTGGGTTTCTCTGCAATTTGAAGAATTTGGACTCAATTTCAGGATTATGGTTGTCGCTGGCAAAAGTTTTGTTCGGTAGGGACAAGATTTAGCAATATTGTATGCATTACTAATAGTTGACCTTTAATGTTTGCAGACAACTCCACCACAGTGGACAAGCCAGCCAACACAATGGCGCTGGGGTCCACAGGTAAGTGCATAGAAAATGACAGTCGAGTAGGGATATTTTATGCCCCTAATTTAAACTCGTTTATGAAAGCTCTGAACACTTACAAACAGATATATGAATGAGTTGTACAGATTACCAAACGAAAAGATTAGTGCATACAGGGAGCCAGACGCACAACTTCATTCTAATTGTTATTCTCACTGGCTACTCTTCCTTGTTCATAACCTTCCCACATGAAAGGACACCACTCCCACATTACAACCTTGTGCATGGCACATGCACACACAATTACTTATTCATTGGATTTTAAGACCTGAGCATATGAAGATAAAAATTGTCTCCTCGAGGAAAAACTTGATCTTTATGTACTGTATAAACCCAATAGCTCTAGTCGTTGTTGGTTACTTGATCTCGTAAGCTTGTAGCTATCTCATAGCCAAAAAGTGAGACTGTAGAAAATGTATATTGTTGCACACTGTTCTGGTCAGTCTTTTTATTATTTTTATTTTATTTTTTTATACCAAGGATAAAGGAATAAGCACTCGTGTGCTTTTTTTTCATCCAGTCCCCGTGTGTATGCAGTTTTGTAAATCTTATCTTTTCTCACCGGTACACAGTGGCCTACTCTTAAAAAAAGCGGAACAGGATTTAGCGTGTGCGCAAAATGTTCTGCATGCGTTACACACAGGGTCTCTGTTTATAGTCTTCATATTCAGTGTCTGGGCCAAGTCAAAGCAAACTACTTCCCATTACTGGATATTGAAAATATACACAAGCGGGGTGGTTATTAATGGATAGGTGAAGCGCTGTGCTATCAAGAGAAACTGCCTCTCTGGAACTTTTACAATTTCCCTTGCTGGTTTTTACGGTTAGATATTAACCTTATTAAGAATTTATTTATTTAAAAAAATTTTCAGTCTAGAATTGCATGGGGGAAAAGTATGAGTGTGAACAGTGCATGGTTTGTTTCCTACCCATTGTTAAGGGTAAATAGCTGTATAACCAAACCAAATACATGCACATTTTTCTCTTTCACTGATGTCTTTGATAGCCAAAGCTGTCGTGTGTAGGGTATTGTAAACCTATTCCTAAATTTAATCAGTTTTGTTAGATAATGCACAAAGCCTTGTTGATGACTGAGCTGCAATCACATAGCAGATGTATATTGGCTAATCTCAATACTAGCTTGTCCTGTAGACCTCCAATGCATGCCATCTTTTTTACAGGTAATTCTTCCCAACACTGCACAAGCCTCTGTGCACTAGTTGTTCCTGAGCCAACTTGGCACAAACTGCTGTATAGAAAGGAAAAGCTCTTAACAGCATGTACCATTGTATAAAGAACATACTACCAAAAAACAAATTATGCTGAAAACCATTCTGGTCAAACCAAAGTAACTCATTTTACCAGACATGAAAATCTTTGTCTTTTGAAACAATTTTACCTTTGGCCATCTTGAGGGTGTTCAAATCTGTCAAGAAAACTTGGAAGTGTAGATATGTCTGTTGATTCCCAGGTTGCTACAATCCCAACAAGGCTGTTTTCACTTGAAAGGATTCTCACATGAACCAATCTATCAAAGACATCCAAACAGGTGCACTCTGTCATTTCTGCAGAGTTCATAGGTCAGTTGGAATTTTACAAAGATCACCAAATTGAAGTATGTGCACGTTTTGTAGGGACCTTGACAGTAGCCTATACAATCGACTATGCACAAGAAACTGACAGTTGATGAAAAGGCTCTTGTGGCCAATATCATTTGTACACCTTTTTCAATAGCTTGACCTTCAATTTAAGGCACTGATGTGTGTAATATGGAGAATGTCGAGGTCGAGCAAAGGTTTGTTAATCAACAGGCCTGCATCTTTGGGGATTACATACTTTGGAAGTTATCAGGTTTGCTAATTAAATGAAACCTAAATAAGAGAGGCATTTTTGTCTCCTTGAACAGACTCTAGGAAAGCAACCACGATCAATTTATGTTTATATCAAAGAAGTTGTTCTTTGGATCAGTTTAAAGGTAAAGGTGTCCCATAACATAGGCTTTTTTCAGATCATAGAATTCTCCACATTTCTGCGAATTTCCACTTTTTTCAAGCACATTTCCAATGGGGAAAAAATTTTCCGATCAAAACAAAACAGGATGATATTCTCAAATGATTCAAGTGTCATCAAAGGGTTCAGTTCTCACTCACTTGACTGGGTATCTAAAGCCGATAGAGGGCAGTGTTGAAAATTTCAAAATGGCTAGCATGTACGGAGAACTATCGGACTCGTGCTTATGGCGACAGAGGATGCAAAAATGCATGGGAGTGGGTGGATGGTGAAGTCAAGGTTGGGGATCGAAATGTGCAGATTGGCAAGCACATTCGCAAACTGGATGCGGGAAGCAAAGCGTTTTGCGAAGCTTGCCAGTGTGACATTATCTATGCTAGCTGTGGCCGCAGAGCGCTTGAAGACCATTTGTAAATGGCAAAACACAAGAAGGTGATGACTCCATCCGCAGGAATACAACTCTTGCAGGCTGACACTGAGAAAAAGACTGCTCTGGACAGCACTCAGGACATCCAAGCAGGGAAGAAAACACGAGTGAAGAAACAAGCCACATTGTCCATCTTCTTCAGAAAATGAGAAACAGAACAAGTGTACATGTAAACAGGCAGACATAGGCAACACTACATACAGCACCCCCCCCCCCCCCCCCCCTCTTTTATTTTTTAAATCTGCAATTAGTTGCTTGATGTTTGTCCTCATTTCTCTCACCCACTGTTTTTCTCTCTCTCTCTCTCTCTCTCTCTCTCTCTCTCTCTCTCTCTCTCTCTCTCTCTCTCTCTCTCTCTCTCTCTCTATTTTTCTCCTGGAGTTAACATCAGTGCTGACTCCACTTTCCCCAAAAGTCCTTCAGATGAGACTATAAACCAAGGCCCCGTGTGCGAATGCACGCAGAACATCTTGCGCAATGTTAAATCCTGTTCCACTTTTCAGAAGAGTAGGCCATCGTGTGCCAGTGGGAACATGACATTTTGTGATTTATAAAACTGCATACACATGGTGACTGGATGTAAAAATACACGAGTGCTTATCCCATTATCCTTGATATAAAAGAGATAAAGAATACTCTCTCTCTCTCTCTCTGTTTTTTGCGTTATTTTTTTCATAATATTGATTTCCAGTGAGAAAAATATGTTAAAATGTTTTTAATCGTTTTTTTTTTCTTATTGGATTGCTCTCTTTGCAGCTGTCCCCTCAATTCTTATCTGTTTGATTTATTTAATTCATTATAATCAGTATATCTGTTCTGACATTGTTTGGGTCAGTTAGGGGTTATGTGTTTGTTGAATTCATAGGCTATCTCTCTCTCTCTCTCTCTCTCTCTCTCTCTCTCTCTCTCTCTCTCTCTCTCTCTCTCTCTCTCTCTAATGGTTATCAATGTATCTAATGGGGAATATGCATGTCTTGAAAGTATACCTATTCTCTGAAATCATAGGTTGAACTTTTATTGTTTGTGATGGTGGTTTTTCTTTTGTTACATTTGTTGTTTTTGGGGTTGTTTTTTTTTGTTTTGTTTTCTGGTTTTTTTTCGTGTGCGTTTTTTTTTTTGGGGGGGTGGGGAGGCTGCTTTTCTCTAATCAGGGCAAGGGCCGGATGAAAAAAAAGTACATGCATGCTTATTCTGTTACCCTTGGAATATAAAGATTATTCATTATTTTATTATCTCTCTCTCTGTTTTGCATTAACCATCATAGTTGTACACACAAACTTATGTTACAGCTACCCAGAATAGATCTTTTTAAAACAAGTTTGACATACTCTGGTGGTTCTTTATGGAAGGTCTGGATTTGGTCTCTCTGTGTCCTCTCTCTCTCTCCTGTCTCTCTCTCTCTCTCTCTCTCTCTCTCTCTCTCTCTCTCTCTCTCTCTCTCTCATACACGCACAGAGACACAGACAGTACACACACACACACACACATGCCTCCAAATTGCCTTTAAAATGCTAAAAAATGTTTTCGGTCGGGGACCTTCGCCCCCCTGGGCTCCCCAGCGGGGCTTTTCCCCTGCACCCCACTGGGGCCTAAGCGGCCCTGGACCCCGGCTTAGTTTCCCGTTTTTTTCTCTCTACCAATTCTATGCTCTGTTTTTTACATGCACAAAAATCTGCTGAAACGGAATTAATTGGGTGTTTGAAAGATGGATAAGAGATTATACTGATATTCAATCGCAAGGTTAATGCAAATATCGCCTGTGTGGTAGGTGGCGCTATAAACAATAGAATTGGATTGGATTGGAGGTTAATAGCAAAACTTGAAAAAAAGACAATGGAATAGAATGAGAAGGCATACAACTTATAAGGAGGGAGGTTACATGGAGTAAAGAAAATTCCTAGGAGAGGATACTTCTACATTGAAAGGGCCTCGGACATCTCCACAAGGGCAGGGTTTTCAGTATACAGCCAAAATTATCATTAAAAAAAACAAATGGCTCTAGTCGGAACTGTACCTCAATTACATCCACAAGAATTGGAAGAAAAAGATGATCATACTAGGTGAAGCTTGGTGCAAATGTATATGACTATTGAAAGAAATTGTGTGGTAAAACTGGACACAAACTTTATAAGCAACTAAAACCACATTAAATCCACCCATGTTACTGGGCTGTTAAAAGAAAATCATTTTGTTTGACAGAGTCCAAGCCAGCAAGCACTAGCAAGTAATCCAGGATACGTGTGGGCTGCTATGCATGCAAGTCCAGACTTGATGTATGCACAACCACCACCTCCACAAACATACCAGGCTGCAGAGATGGATCCAGCATTTGTTGAAGGTGCACCTGTAGAGGTAATCCAAAGTCATTATACCCTTTAATGTTAACAAGAAAATGAACTATATTTTTGGAGAAGTGGGGGGGGGGGGGGGGGTGTTGTCAAATATATGCACTCTAATATTAGATAAAAGGTAGTGGTCTGTTTTTAATTTCGGTGATTTTATTTATATGCAATGAACTCTCTTTTTTTTCTTTTTTTTTTGGGCTTGTTCATCACCATGTACAGTCTAAGCTATAATGGATTTTGTCAAAGCATCCAATTAACTTTATTATGATTTTATCAAACAAAATCCATTTTACATTGGTTATTGTAAGTGTGCTGTCCAGTAAGTAGAAGTCGTGTTGCTGAAAATTTTACATATTTTCATTATTTATATACAAAAGAGTGAGCAAGTTTAGTAGAAAGGAATCTCCTGCCCCAAGGTCTTTTTCAAGCTATGGTCTCATTCAAATGTATATTTTTGACTGAAATAATCATTTCCATTGTTTTTGTACAGTGTTGAGCTTGCTTTGTGTTCAGTAATCATCATCATTTATTTACACATCTTGCAATCGATCTATATAATTTGTACATTCCAGTTAAAATAATAAATCATTTTGTATATGTGTGTGTGTGCAGCACATATACTGCGTACATGTGCGTTATATATAAATATTGCATTTTGAGATGTGCTTCAGGTATTTTCAAATTTACCATTTTAAAGGATTAATCATACAAATTAAGCCATATGTAAAATGAAGATGTCATGGGTATAAGTTACATGTCAAGGATATGTATGAACACTGGGAAACAAGAAGGCTTGAGTAGATCAAGTCTGTGCAGAAAAATAGTCAATTTGACTGTGACAATTCATGTATTTTACCAATAAAACTGTCAACAAAATTACTGCGCCTGTTCATGGAATGAATGTGTGATTGAAGCAGAGTAATTAGAAGAATGCATAAGATCAAAGCATGAAATGGTAATTCATGAACTTTATGGATAGTAATTTCATTTATCTTGTATGTTTAGGGCACAAACCAGGTTTTACAATGTGAATGTTCTTATAGGGCATTGTACTGATAATCATGCCATAGGAACTTAAGTGTTCACCTTTAAATGGACTATCCAGAGTTGATCTTTTATTTAAAAATCATTTTGAAGATTCTTACAATAACAGATTTTGAAGTTAAATCCAGTTAACAAAAAATATGTTAACACAATACAAAAAGTGTTGTATAGATGAATAAAGGCAGGCAGCCACTTGCTGTGAAAAGCTTATCTGAAAAGAAGCAGCTTGAAAGGGGGTTAAACCTTTTTTCTTTAAAAAAAAAAAAAAAAATAGCATAGGGTGTGAGTGATGTGTGTATGGATGCAGATATATGTTCAAGAAAATAGTAAAGTGAATCAGCATGTTTTCTTTAATACACGCGTCACAGGTCCAATTTTTTCTGGAGATATATTTTTATCTTTACATGATCTTGCACACACTTAGCCATGACGCATGCGCTAAGCATGCATGCATGTATATTTACTCAACAGAAACAAATAAAACTTTAAAAACCTGTGTATGTGTACAAACACTCAAAACATGTTTGTAAGGAAAGTAACCAGAACTTTGTAGCAAGAAATCTGCTGTGAGGATGATATATATATTGCAAAGGAGGAGTGAATAACAAGTTTATAAAGTGATCCATCTTGCCTGTTCTTGTAACCCATCTAAATAATGCCAATGAAAGTAAACAACAATCCATCATAGCACACTACACACAGATATTCACATATGTAAACACTAACCAACATAGGCCTCCTCAGTGAAGTCCATAAAACCATAATATGCTAAGTGCTCATTACTTGCTTTGGGATTGGCATGGAGTTTTTCAATTAAACTGTGGTGCATTTTGCCTATCTTGTATGCAACCTCCGCTTCATTAGAGTGGAATCATCATTTGATTTGGGATCGGCATGGAGTTTTTCAATTAAACTGTGCTGCATTTTGCCTATCTTATATATTCAACCTCCTCTTCATTAGTGTTGAGTGATTACTGCTGATCCCTTTTAAAAAATTTTTTTTAATGAAGTTTGGTTTTTTATTTTTTCAATTAAACTGTGCTGCATTTTGCCTATCTTATATGCAACCTCGTCTTCATTGGTGTGGAGTGATTACTGCTGATCCATTTTTTTTATGAACTTTAGTTTTGCTAAGAACTAGCCTGTAGTTTGTGGTCTTTGTGTCTTGTTGGGTTGTTTGTTTTTTTTATTCTTGCATGTCCATACATATAGAGGAAAATTGTAACCACCCTTAACTCCCTTTCTGTCTCCTTTTTTCACTTTTTTTTTGGAAAAAAGTGTTTAGAACATTATTTGTGGATGATAAGGATATCATCAATCTGTACTTCCTGCTTTTCTTCTTTAATTTTATTTTTTCAGCTTGCTTTTGGCAGTTTCAGTGCATCAACTAGTTCATTCTGGCATTTTCAGTGAGTCCAGGCAGTATAGTGTATGTATATTTATTTTTTTAGGCAGGCCATCTTTTAAAAAAGTTTTTCTTATGATTTGAATATGGTGGATCTCTTCTAGGCATGTTATTATCCTCTTGTAATCTTTGTAAACTTCACATTTACACCATAAAATCTGCTGCCATAGTTTATAAAGACATAATATTTTAACAGAATTATGCAAGTATCAATTCTGAACATTTTTTTTAAAAAAGTTTTCATCTAACTAATGAAAAAGACTAAGGGCGAGATCAATATATGCTCCAAATAGCTAAACAGTACTATTGTGCCACACAAAAACTGGGTTCGTTAAATACTAACCTGGGCAATATTCAAATTGCTAATGTCTTGCTGGACACATTCATCTAAATCTTTTTTGACAAAAGAGATACTCTGAAATATGCTTTCCGTAAAAGTTACACTGAACCACGACTTTACAAAATTAGACTCCAAAGCATGATTGCCAAAAAGTTTTTCATTTCTGCAGACTGGACTTGAATCAGCTCATGACTTGATCAGCTGGGAAAAAAACTTTTGTTTGCAGAAACTGCGCTGACCAAAAAGGTAAGTGCAAAGGAGAATCTGCAGAAGATAAACGATAAAACTAAGCTTAGCTTGGGCATGTTTGTTGCAGAAATGGAAATCTCTGCTAGAACAGTAACAAAAGCAATGAAACTTATGAAAGACTAGCTGGTACTAACGCAGGTACAAACTAGAAAAAGCTGGGTGAGAAAGGGGGTATAATTTGCCCTAGGTGTAGGCTGGTCTAAGTAATGCTGAAAATCTTGTCTACATGTGGCCTTGCACTGCCTATTTCCTATAGAGAAATCTGTAATGCATTGTATCAATAATTTTGGTTGATGCCAACATTTCTTTGCACACTATGTGTGATTAATAAACTGCCAACACATTTCTGTATTGCTCACAAGTGCACATATCACAAGATTGTGCTTGGTCTTCCAGATTGGTTTTTGATGCAGTTGTAAGATACATGATCATCAGCAAAATCTTGCCAGAACAAATGCTTATGTTTCTGGCCTGCCTCTTTCTATGGGTTGTTTATTTGGAAAGGGGGGGTAATTTAATGAGTTCTTACAGTTGAGATCCTCATATGTGTTACTCTTGCAGTATTTCAGCAAAATGATATCTATGGTTAATAGGAGCTTTATGTTAGACATTCTATGGCTGAATAATGGCTTTACATGGGTTTTATCAGCCATCAATGATGAGTGGGTGCTTAAAATCTGCCATTTGGGGGGAGGTGATGTAAAATTCTACTTGGCTGTTGGAAAATTGAAGGTGATAGAAACTTTGACTAGGTAAATTTAAAGTTTTGTGAACACAACTGTAATTGTTTTGAAAGACCATGGGCTGTTCTATGCTATCTGCACTCAAAAATACAGTTATATCCATATTATTTAGAGAGTAATATATTTGTCTCACAATATTGTAAGCTTCAACTTTATTTCCCTGTCCAATATCGCTTTGAGTGACGAGAGAATGAAACGCCCAGAGAGAGAGAAAGCATCATTGACACCTCACAGCTGCGTAAAAAGATAGCTTGAGACATATGTTCAATTTCAAGGATCAGTCTTTGATTCAAGGCCATGTCGATAGAGAATGAATCTAGAAGATCGTCAAACAAACGAAAAATCATACTCGAAGAAATCCAGCTGTTGGTCTATTTTTACTTTAAGAGAAATTTAGTCAAGGCTACAGAGCTGTGTTGATTTTGTTATAAATCAACTTTAAAAAAAAAAAAGAAAAAAAAAGTCAATTTTGTTTTAAATCTTAAGATTCATTGTGAGCAGTTTAAAAAAAAAGTACATTCAGCGGTTAAAACTATATATGTTTCCTTACCAGTCGTGGCATTAATTTAGGAAAGAAACCTACCCAAAAATTCATACCAAACAACAAAACTATGCCAAAGGTAAGTTTCTTTTTTGGGCACATGAAAGCAATTAACCAATCGAGTTCTCTTTTAATTTTAAAAGTAGTAATATTGTGGTGCCAGCTTGCTGCCTATCAGATGTCAGCTGACTTCCTAGGCAAAGTGTTTTTCCAGTACCTATAGGACGTTGGCTGATGTTCTTGTTTTATTCAGATTTTTCACAAGTTCATGTCTGGTGCAAAAGTGAAAAGATATTCTGACATTATTAAAACATGTTATTTTAAATTAGGAATGGAATCCCTCTGCATCACAGTGAATGTAATTTTTCCCCTTCATATTAGTTCTTGACTGGCCAAGTTGCATAGTGTAAGCCGAGTGCCAGATGGCTGTGGAGTCTTGACTTTGTGCTGGACAAGTTGGCCGTTTACTTCATTGGAAATGTTCACTACTTTGCCAGCACTGCAGATGACTTTGATCAAAATAATGTTAAAGGAGGGTGATAATCTTTTGTCTTATGATCAACTTGTAAAGGATGGACTGTGATAACAATAAGTCGCACTTGCTAGATGCTATGTAGCAGACCAGTGTACCAGCAATGGCAAAAGTCGGTCAAAGGAGAGGGTGGTGTGGATAGGGCTAGAGGGGTGATGAAGAGGAGGAATCGGTTGACATGGTGGGGTGTGGCCAAGTCAGCAGGACCAGAAAAGTTGAATTTATGCATTATATTGAAATATGTGCATATAGATTTGATCAGATGGGCAAAGATCATCCCAATTGAGAGTATATTCCTGTATGTCTTTGTCTTGTATAACTTGACTGAGAAATTTGTGTTAGGCAAAAATTTGTATAAATTGTAATTTATAATTTAGGCATGTTATGTTAAGTAATCAGATTTTCTTAAGACCGGAATAGATTCCTCTTTCATTTGACATGAAAAAAAGGGGGGTTTTGGTATGTCTCAAATAGTTTTCATGCCAGAAGTTTTGGTTAATTATTAGCCCTGAAACTAAAAACCTGGCACAGAGGAAACTTGAATGAGATTTCTCTTGGCAGTGAACTAATTTTGTTAAAATAACATAGCAAAGAGCATGTTGTTCATGGGATAAAAGTAATCTGTCATGCAATTCACTAAAGATATATACATATATGTAATATTTTAAATAGGAACAATAATTTATTGTTACAAAATTTATATATTTTTTTTCCATGGTAAAACAGTCGCCCTCTGCCTTATGGGTGTTTTTTTTTTTTTAAGGGTCCTTTTGAAACATTTTTTCATCCTATTTCTACCATCACTGAATTCAATGAGATAATGACTTGAAGGATATGTATACTTTATAATGCACTATTTTTGTAAACTAATAAAGCAAACATTTTTGACTTGGAACCAAAACTTCACTTTGGTCTGGCAGGGTGTAACGGGTCTGCAGGCATTAAAATATTTCAAACAATGCCTATAGAATTTTGTCAGACACAAAGGATTTCTACCCAAAGGTTTTGACAAAGAAATCCAGAATATTTATAATGCTTTTAGGAGCGGCCAATACCACTTTTAAGGTTTTTCTGTTTTTCTTTGTTCCTTGGGACAGAGTTCTGAGGCTTACTAATGATGAGAATGTGCACACATGACTGTTTTTACTGATCATTGAGGTAGTCTAATTACGATTTGAGGAATAAGGAAAGGATTTAGGTGTAAGAAAAAGCTTACAGGCAAAGTGCAATAATTAAACAATTTTCGCAGGTAGGATGGCTCCCCCCCTAATCCAGAGCTCCAAGGTTTACAAATGGATTTTACATCTGTGATTGTTTTTGTCCACCATAAAGGTAGCAGGATTCTGACTTTAGGGATGATGTCTAAACGTGAGTGTTTTTGCATTTTTTAAAAAGTGTCAAGATGGAAGGTGGCAGAGAGGTTGACATTCAACTGCCTAAATAGAAAACCGTGAGGATCTGGGGTTGATTCCAGCCTTGCCCTTCCCAGTTTGACCACACACACAAGAAAAATCAATGTGAATGTCAGAGTCCTTCAGATGAGACTATAAGCCAAGGCCCCATGTGAGAATGACTCGGAACATCTGGCACACACATTGAAAACCCGTTCTGCCTTTCAACAGGACAATTTTAAGCTGGTATAGTGGATGATAATGTTTTAAAAAAAGCGTGCACACAGGTGTTGTGTTTAGACGCTATCGCCAAAGTTGGAATGCAGCTGTCTAAATGGGGGTGGGAACGATTGCATACACAAAAATGCCATTGTTGGTGAGCCTGCCTCAGAGCTCTATTTAAAATGACCCTTTTTTTGTAATATATGGGAAAGATTTCTGCTTGGGTTTACACATGAGAGCTCTTCATAGTCTCATCCAAAGGACTCTTGAACTGGTGCCTTGGTGGTGGCTGATACCCGGGGCATCCAATTCACGCAGTGCACTGGCCACAAGGCAATCAGACACTTGCTGATTGGAATAGACAAAATACCAAAGTTAGTAGTGGATTTTTTGTGGAAGGCTTAGCAAATTATGCCAGGGAAGGAAGAATTGCAAGGAGAAATGAAGGGGGAGGGGGAATAAATTGTAGTTAACACAAGAATATTGGATGAAAAATCGGATGCACCCACTATAAACGGTGAAATTTGACCTTGCTTGTGAAAAGGACAAAAATATTGTTTAAAGGAGGGTTTGAATATTGCATATTGGCTAAATCTACAGGATGTGGTCTGGTTATTTGGCTTGCTGCAAACTAGATGTGACAGAGAGATGGATATTTAATGTGCATATACCAGGGGTTTTTTTGTTTTTGTTTTTTTTCTTTATTTTTATTACCATGCACACATAATCCAGTACTGTGGCATAAATAGGGTTTTTTTAATATACACTTTATGGGTGCTAGTCCCATTGAAGTTTGTGTGTGGTTTGTAACAGCATTTTAAAGTTTTTTTTAGAGTTTGTAATTTGTGTGAAAAGCATTTATTTTTTAGGGTTTGCGTAATTTTTGTGTTAACACCATTACAGTTTGTGTGATTTTTGTGTTAACATTTAATTTTTAAAGTAACACATTCTTGCCAGTAGGAGCCCTATTTAATTTGGAGAGGATAATTTTTCAGCTGAAGGAATGTTTCTGCGAGTACTATATATATCTGAAGTTTCTAGGATAATGACGTTATGGTTAGCCAAGCAGAATTGATTAAACTATGTTCTTGGGGGACCCTCTCCTTTCCAACCAGTAAGCGAACATTCTTGACAGTGGTCTGTATGAAGCAAAAGCAGTTAGGAAACAAATTATTGGCAAATAGAGGTGGTTTTTTTTTTTTTTTTTGGGGGGGGGATAACAACCCACCTATGCATGGACCAACTGATAGTTTTCTATGAAAAAGGTAACATAGAGAGTGGTTATAACAGAGTGCCCCATCTTGGAATATGGCCAACTGAAGCTTACGACACAGTGCATTTTGGCTAAACTTAAAAACTTTAGTGTCCCTTTTAGTCTTTCATCCACTACAATGGTTTCTTTTTCCTTGTCATAAATGTGACCAGTTCAGCTAGGATGACATGTTGCCTGAGAAATACTTGATACTTTGATGATTGTGAGTTTTAAAGTTAATGCCATCACTGATTTAGTCACACTTGCATTATGTTCTCTGTCATCTAGCAAAGTTTTACTTTGTACATAGGTAAAAGGGTTTTCCATTACTTTTGTTGTTTGAGAGCAAGGTGTCAGAGACCAGCTTCTCAAGGGACCGGCATATCAGGGGCAATGCCCATCTCCACCCCCTTCCAACTTTAACTTCCCTGTCCTTAGGGAGGCCAGGTACCCATTTACATCTGTGGGAATGTACTGGAGCCAAGGTGCAAATGGTCACCCTTCCTCAGTAACCTTGCACAATGCTGCTTAAATGAGCTTGGGGAAAGCTAGCGCCCCGACTACTGAGCTATCCAATCCCCACTTATTCATAGGAATGCCAAATATGTATTAATATTTTTTGAAAAATATCAACTCGAGACTTATAATTCAACTAAAAAAGAATTCAGAAATCATGCAGTCTCTCTGTGCTTGTATGTTGGACATATGCTGACTAGCTGTGAGTAGCTCTGTATTGTATAAGATGGACTGGCTACATTAATTTTGAACTTTACATTGCTTACAGATCTTCTTACAGGATCACAATGCTGCGCACTACTTTTCAGTGTCTGGAGTAATTTCCATCTTAAAAAGCTGCTTGGCTGCATTTCCGTCTGGAACTTCTGAAGCACTTTACAAGCTGGCATATACATTTGAAGAAACTTCTTTTGAAAAAGTTTTTAAATTTTATGTCCTGGTTTTGTGCAGGAAAACCAAAATTATATGCCAGCAGAAACTACAGGCTTTTAGTAATTTGTAATGGTTGAACCATTTTAAAGTGTATAATTAAACATATCTATAAATTTTATGTGACAAATATCAGCTGGATTGATAGGCACCTTTGATTATTCAAGAACATAACTTGCCTGTTACTTTTTTTTTTTTTTTTTTTTTTTTTTTAATAGAGACAGCGCTGTTGCCTGTAATTAAACTGATTTAAGCAAAAATTTTGTCAAGTAGGCCAGACAGTGTCTTTGTGAATGTGATGAAAGTAGCTCATCCATAAACAGGATTTGAAGATAGAAAGCGAAGAGGCAGAATGAGGCCATGAAAACATTTGCCATGATAATAGTATAAGGAGAGTTGCATTGGCATATTTTTGGGTGAATAGACGTGTGGCTATATAGCTACAGCAATTCTGGATGTAGGACCAATTTTAACTTCATTTCCTTAGGCTTGTCATCTTCAATACTGTAGGCAGTCCAAACACACTGAGCATCATAGCCATGGTCAAAACACATTTAAAAGATCTCCACACAACTCAAAATAGTGAAAACATTATCCCAGCAGTACAGAAAGTGGGTGTTTACATATAAGTGCAGTCTTTGCTAAGCATTATGCATGAACTAACACCAGTTCTGATTATATTCTTGATGTCCATAGAAACCATTGTTATAAATTTCTAAATAGGGGTGGGTAGCTTTGAATGATATTAAGTGAAATTACAGATTTCAAACCCATCATTCAAGATATCCTAAAACAAATTGCTGCTCAACTGCTCAGTGTTTCAGTGGATGACTAGTTGCATAGGACATGGCACAGAGAGAGGTCTCTTCAGCACCAGTTTTTTGTTTTCCAAATGTAACTTTTGGTCTTTGTGTCTTTTCAATGTGAACACAAGAAGCCTTGAAATTCTGTCAATTTGTATTGGTCTTCACATCTGTGGTGCAAAAACACTATCATAGCTGCCATTCATTTTTCCCTAAAATTTTGGTTTGTTTTTTAAACACTAGTTTCCAGAGTTAAAACAAAAGAAAAAGGCACATACCAGTACGACAACACGTGCTGATTTCTAGTACCAGACGGCAAGATGTCAAAGAAGAGAATACAATATAATGGCTGTGCTTATCGCTAAGAAGCTGGTTCTCAAATACACAGTTTTCCATGCATTGATTAATCAAAAGAATCTGGTTCTCAGATACAAAAACTACTCCCCATACATTGATCTTGACAAGGCAAAAGTTGTTTTCTGTGGAACTCTGCTGGTGCAAGTATAGATTTTCACAAGGCCAACAAAATAACATCTTTGTAGATGAGTCTAGAAGAGTTTACTGCTGCGATTATGGCATAGCAGTTCCTATTTGTTGCCTTAAAAAAAAATCCATCCAAATTGTATGGTGCCGATTCAAATGCATGCAAATGCACAAACTAGCCTTGTAGACAGCAATATCTTGAGGCCAGACACTGGTTGGTAAAGGGAAAATTTTGTTTAAATCGTTTTAAGGGTATTGTTGCTTTAGATGTATTATACACCACTTGAGAATTACAAAAATTAGTTTGACTATGTAGTATGGCTTTCCGTTTCCATGGAAATGAATTCAAACTGACCAACAAAAATATATATTGTGAAAGAAAACTTCCCCTCCCAAAAATTAAACAGATTGTAATTGTGTTTTCCATACAAGTTTTTACAATTGCTTTTCAGTTTTACACATTTTTAAGACATTGTACAGGGGTTTTTTTGTTAATTTTTCTTGTGAAATCCTGGATTTTTGTGACAAATTTGGCTGGGTAGAAAGTTTCAGATTGCTATAACTTCCAAGTTTATCAAGATAAATGCAAACCAATCTGTAAAACTTTAGATTATATTACTGAACCAAGCATGCAAGGTTTCAACGCTGTGCCTTTTGTTTTGTAAAGTGCATGTTCTGTCAAAAAATGGATTGGGTGGTAAAAATAGAAAATGAAAGAAAACCAAGTATACATTTACACTCGATAAATGTTGTCATCTTTATTGTCAAATTATCATGTACCCTTTGTTTTGTAAAGTGTATGTTCTGTCAAAAAATGGATTAGGTGGTAAATATAGAAAACGGAGAAAATGAGGAAAGAAAACCAAGTATGCATTTACACTCAATAAATGTTATCTTTATTGTCAAATTATAATTTATGTTGCTTTTTTTTTTTTTTTTTTTTTTGAAAAAAAATTATGGGACATGAAAGAATACATGTTTAGGGTTCCATTTCCAAAAAAATAACTCAAAATCATGATTTTTAACGGAAATCCGACCCGTGTCTGGCCTTAGGTAATGATTGTGTGGGCATGCCTATTAAGAAAGCCATCAACGCAGATATGTGTTTTAGTACTTTTGGTTTCCACACTAATACTCTTGCCTTCTATGTCGTATTGTCGGGCAATAAGTTGCATTTTTGACCATAAAATGTGCTATAGGGAGCAGATGCTTTTTCATAGGGGGGCAAACCCACCTCTCACCAAAATTTGGTTTCATGATTCTCAACGGTTGGCAGCTGTGCACTATATTGGTGTTTATTATTCTGCATCTTTTACCTGCCTTTGAAATGGATTGTAAAACTTGCATTTCAGATATCATTTTGGTATTCACCATAACTTCAAAAACAAAAAGTATCACTTGATGAATATTTAAAAAAAAAAAAAAAAAAAAGATATGGATACCCTGCAAGGATTTCTAGTCTCCTTGGGTGAGATAATTGGTCTCTTGGGTGAGATTATTGTACTGCTCAAGAACTTTGTGTCAAAGGTTGGAGTTGATAGGTGCATGCTCAGTGTTCGTACCATCCACACCACACGATACTATACTTTTCTATTTTTTTTTAAAAAGGGTTTTAATGTGCAGGCAAGATGGCATGCGTATTTTTCCACACATGACCCCAGTTAAGAACCTTATCTGAGGGATTTGTATGTAGAGTAGAATTAATATAAATTTATATACCTTGCAGAGAAAGCTCGGCGTACTCCATCTACACCTTTAAAGTTAGACCAGGTTGCTAATTGAATGCTCTAGCCATTGAGCTGTCATTGCTCCCCCTCAAAACAGTTTAGGAAGCCTTTTGAATGTTATTCTAACATAATGTAAACATTACATTTTGGTACACAACGTTAAATGAATGAGACTTGATCAGCAAAAAGTTATCAGAAAGTTTGTGTTTTACCAATGTTTACCTTAAACCATTACACTACCAACAATTTTTAAGGGTATTAGAGCTCCTGCTGAAAGCAAACCACCGATCAAATGGGTACTCTCTTCCATGGCAACACAGGGTGCTTGGTGCATATGTATATATATGTATACACTGTACAGGTGCTATAGCACAGCACACTTGTACACAAGATGGAGAACTTGGTTTATTAAATTATGCAATAACTGCTTTTACAGATGTGTGTTGATTATAGAGATGAACATCTGTTCATGAAAAAGTTAACGATACAGAACATGGTGAGATCTTTTCCAGGAGAATGTATTATATTCTGATTTTTGGGAAGCTTTCTTCAATTCCTTATCCACAAATTTCATGATCCTGTCAAAATTGTTTGAGTATTTGCTTCTTATAATCTAAGCTGATTCAATGAATTGCAGAAATAGGTCAGCATACCACAGTACTAACACTATGACAGTAGATTGTGGTCTTCCTCCTAAGCTGTCTATAACACATTTTTATCCACAAATTTTCTTGTCAATGTGGACAAAATATGAAAATATATCTGTTGACTCAAAGTGTGATTCAAGTGTTTGGATTTGTTTTAAACTTGTGTAACTGCTTTCAGAAAGGCTTCTATAGGCAACAAATTCATCTGACAAACATGTTGACTTTCTCCAACCTAACTATGCTATATATAGAATACATACACTACATGTGGAATACATTCAGAAATGCTAGCTCGTGCATTGAAAAGCAGTAAGATTTTATGAGTAGAAATAGGTCTAATCCAAATGGGTCTCTTGACTAAAGACGGTTGCAAAACGTGATAAGTTACTTCAGACTGTTTAAAGATGCCTTTGGAAATTTTGTTGAAAGACTGATTATTGTGAAAGTCC
Source organism: Stramonita haemastoma (assembly GCA_030674155.1). Classification (NCBI taxonomy): domain Eukaryota; kingdom Metazoa; phylum Mollusca; class Gastropoda; order Neogastropoda; family Muricidae; genus Stramonita; species Stramonita haemastoma. Next base: position 82,932,356 of record CM060317.1, read on the forward strand.
CTGCAAACAGTCACACTTGTTATAATTACCAACATCATGCCTTTGGGCATTTTTCAGGGCAGTGTGATACCTGTGGAGCAATCTTTGGCTGCTCGCATTCATACACCCGTCTCCGATGTTAACACCAATGAGCAGACAGCGGTTTCTACAGTACCGGTGATCCCATTGCAAACTCCAACCTCGAAAGCTGGGAACATTGTAGCAAATTACAAGAAACCATATGCTCTAACACGACGATCCTTCAGTACCCCAACTATTCTTGTGAAACATGGACACAAAGTTCAAAGAATTATGGTCTCCAGCACAACTCCCCCAACATTGTACAATGGACAGGTTTTGAATCCAAGTGAGAACGGAGATGAAAATTATGTTAGATACACACCAGCACCAGCCCCATCTTCAAATTAGAAGTGACAAAGAACTGTTACAGTGAATGTAATGGACAGATAATTACATTCCTATGAGTGAAACTTGATACTTTGACTTTCTTAAACATAGGTATACAGAGCAGAGAAAGAATCCTGTACACAGCAGCGTCAGTAATATTGACATTAAAAGGTCTTAAGTTGAGGCCAAGTTCTCAACAGAAATGTCATTGAAAGGCAAATAAAGCCTAGTCTGTCAGCGGAAAGATTACCAGTTGTCTTTCATGCTAAAAATGTCTTAAATGATCATATTCTTTTGTTGCTTGCATTGTATTCAGTTAAGTTCATGGGATGAACTACACCACCTGTATTAGTATTTATGGGTTCCTTCAAGTGGTTTTGATGCACTTTGTACTAGTGGACAGATTGACAGAATTTCAAAGGTATGTGTATGATTTCTAAGGAATAAAAGCATGAGAGAAGTGTTATTTTGCATAGTTCAAAATTGTGTGTATATGTTTGATGGAAGGAAAATGATATTGAGGTAAACATTGGATAACACTAGCCCAGCTACCCCATATTTTTTTTCTTTTTTATTAGGAATGTGGACCCAGCTTATTTCTCTCCAAAGATGTATGGTCCCCTTTTCAAACGGTATTGATTGCATGACGGTTACCTGAGCATATTTCATTTTAGGCACCTTTTTAGGGAGGCTTTATTAGATCACATAACAGGTGAGCTTTTTACAATAAGGGCTATGTGTTGGATGTGAAGTTGCACGTTGATTGATACTGCTGTATTTAGGGTGGGGGTGGGTTATTGTTTGTGTGGTTTTTTTTAACAAATGTTATTGTTAGCTGTTTTTGAGGTTCTTTTGATTAGAGGGGTTTTTGTTTTTAAGTAAACATGTCTATAATTGTAGGCACTACTTATTTGACTGTCTTTTTATTTTTTTTAACTTGGTTGTCTGGCAGTCCAAGAATTTTCTAGGCATTGTCTTGGGCAAGATGAAAATCATGGAGACCAACAATCTTCATGTTTCAGACTTAAACGCTGGGTATGTTTGTGCTGTCAGTGAGGTCTTCCCATCCTCAAGTCAAGAACACTTTAATCACATTCCATGAATGGCAGTTATAACTGTGGAAGATAAATGCAAAATATAACATGCTCAAGAGCTTGCTGGCAAATAGAACCAGTGGCTCCAGACAAAAATCCTTTAATTGAAGATCTTTTCAGTGAGAATTGAACCCAAGTGCGATAACTAAATGATCAGAAGTTCAACTTGTTACTGATAAGCATTTCTGAAATAAATATAGCTCCTGTAAGATTGCAGGCACTGCTGAGATTACACTTTTGACCTTTGAATAATTCTGAAGCTTTGTAACACAAATGACAGTTGAGGGATGCCAAAAGTACTTGTTTCAAAGCAGCTTTTAGATGATGGTGGGTGCGTATGATCAGGGAAAGAGGTTCTGAAAACATTTTTACATTCTAAGATACAGTAACTTGATTCATGCACGGACATTAAGTGCATTATTGAATGTGTGCTAAATGAAGTGCTTTTTATTTTGTATTGTGATGTTTGCCCAAGAATTATAAATGTTCCATTTGCCTCTGGGGTCTTAATATGAGAGCAGAGGGTTGCCATCCACACACATACACCCCCTCTTTAAAAAAAAAAAAAAAAAAAAAAAGGTTAATATATGCTCGAAGAACTGTGTTTAGTGATTTTTTTTTTCTGATCAAGATTTTTTAACATTGACATGTCTCTTGGGGGGGATGCATGGCTACCAAGACATGCTTTTTTCTTCCATGCGTTTTTTAAACCCTCAAAACAGATTTTTATTTTCTAAAGTTTAAACAATGAAAGTTTTGAAAAACGTACAGGTTTGTGGTGTATCAGTATTTTCTAATCTACTGTAACAGATAAATCTGAACTAGTACATAGTGCACACTTACTTAACAGTTTCAGGTATTTTCCATGTTGCAAGCTAACTTAAGCAGCATACCATGAGAGTAACAAAAACACGGTGAATAGTAGCACTTCTGACGGAAATGGAAAGAAATGGCCCATTTACTGACAGTTCTCAGGATTTTTTTTTTTGTTCCCCGGCTATACCTCTGATTCAATGATGAAATTTTGCAAATGAAAAGCATTTACACATCATTGAGGTTCTACTGACTTGAGGGATGATGTCTAGAGGAGACACCAGTGTCCATGCATTTTTTGGTTGGTTGGGTGTCTTTTTTTTTTTCTATTCATTGCAGTCGAGCATCCTGACATTTAGGATGATATGTAAGCACAACACCTTTGTGCATGAGTGGGGTTTTTTTTGTAAATTCTTTTTGTCTCTTCCTACTGGCACACAATGGCCTACTCTACTGAAAGTAAAGCCAGTTCTGCATGTGTTTGTACATGGGACTTTATTATCTCATCCAAAGGACTTTCAGGGCCATGGAGTCTTACTGATGTTGACTTAAGGGGAAGTATTCCCTCATATCTTGGTTATTACACCTGTGAAAGATATAAATGAGCCTTCTCAGTTCTGTGAAATGTGGTCCTGATGGTGTCAAAATGAACAAAATTGAGGTGTAAAAAGTCTCTAACAGGCTTCTGATTTGCTATAAGTGGGGTAATTCTGCACGAAAGAAAGGGTGGAGGGAGTTGATGCCACAATTCGTTAGTGATCGCTCGTTTATGATCACATTCAATGTACGCTTTATCTAAATTGAGGATTTTTCACAAGATCTCTTTTCCTGTATAATGTATAGTTAATAAATGTTCTTGCAATATTATTTCAAATATTGGGGCTCTTTCATAAAATGCATACATTTTATCCTCGTCCTAAAATACTGTGCAAGAAACAAGGGTTTTTTTTTTTGTTTTTAGTTTTGTAGGATTTTTATCCACTGATAAGCATGATCATTTTCCATCATGTCTTTCCACCTTCATCTTTAATTATTGAAAAGGCCCTGTGCTTCTCACATGTTGGCCTATTCGTCATTGAATAATATACAAGTTGTGGATTTGTCAAAGGTATTCTGCATGACACTGTCAGCCTTGAAAGGGCCATGTTCAGCCAGGATGTTTCTTCAAATGATAATTTAAAAAAAAAAATACAGCACACATCAGGAAATGTTGACAATAGATAAACGTAAATTTTATTGTACATGAAATCCATTTATTCTGAAGTTTATTTTTCAACAGGTTTTCTCAGCCTGTTGACCTTGAAGCTTATCACATTTACAGAAGCAGCATATCACAGTTGAAGTATTTGTAAACAGTTGCGAACCAAACATGTATTAATGCCTTTAATTGTGAGTAAATTTGGGTTTTTAAGAACAGGTCAATTCCTGCCAATTCTTAAAGACATGAAGGTTTAAAGAAAATATTAAGAATGTAAAATAGCCAAACGCCTTAATTAGGAATGCAACATAAACTTGCGGTATTTTAAAACAATAATATAGCACAAGACTTGTCTTGCATCATCATTGCAACTAAAAACACACACAAATTTTTTTTAACCTATTTTGAGTTACATTTTGACAAGTTTCGAATGTTGTATCTAATAAATCTAATGTTAGATATTTCATGGCAATAAAAGAATGGTGTTCAAAGTTTTGTTGAAAACAATTGGTAATTAATATGAACAGCTGCTGTATTTACTACTAGGCACTGCTAAAAAATGAATGTCTTGCATATTGCTTGACCTTGGGTCCACCAATAATTTCATATTCTTTGATTTTACCAAAACTCCCATGTAATTTTTTTTTTTTTTAAGGAAAAAAAGTGTGGTACAAAATACATAAAATGATTTATAGGCTACACTGGATAACTTTATTTGTGCCTAAATAGTACATATATACCAAAAGCGCATTCTAAACGTATTTGCAACTTCATAGTAATAATCCATTAAAAAAAATTCTCAATTTTAGAATTCATTTGTAAAACTTTATGCAGCAATCTAGATAACGTACATACTAAACCAATCATGTTGCATATAGCCCCGCCAACCACAACGGCCATATCGGGGCCGTCATCTTGTTAACTCCTGGCCCAAATTGTCACCACAGTATATGAAAATCCTGTTTGCAGGTAACCCATATTCAAAGACTTTCCAGGATTGAAGGGGGAAATGTCATAGCTACACAACTGCCAGTAGGGTGCCACATTCAGAAGTTTATAACAAAATCTTAAATCTGTATGAAGGCTTTTTTCTTCCCCCCCTTTTTTTTTTTTTTTTTTTTTAAGGTGGTCAAATTCCTTTCACCAAAGTGTCTAGGTGCAGGAAGAAAGGATGCAGACCAGCTAGTTCAGCGAACAGTGAAGATAAGAGTAATCAGATTTTCCAACAGCAGCAAGACTGATCATTTCCATGCACACAGGTTAAAATCTGCTGAATATAAATTATCTGATGCGTTGTGAAGAAAGAAAAGACTAGGTACATCCTATCACAGCAAATACATTTCATTCAGGGCACGAGTACATGGACCTAGTCCTCTTACAAGTCGCATCAGTTTTATCTTGTGTTAAAAAATACCAATTGCATCTGACAATTTCATTCACCTTAGCAATGGATCTGACAGACCCACAAATGTGTGTAAACAGGTACAGTGAAAATCAAAGTGACTAAACATAAGACCTGTATGTTTATGGTAATCAATATATATCCATACAGAATAATGCACACACACTATGTTTAAAAAAACAAACAAAAACTTGGCAAACATTGCCATACTCAACACTGCATAAATGATTCATGACCGGTCATTTTTTTCACAACAAATTTCCTAGCACAATGATGAATGATTTTCACCAAGAAAGTACACAATCATGCACTTTACAGAGATGTACAGTGTTATATCAAGGGGGTTGGGGGAATATATACATCTTGTAAATGCGAGTCAATTCTATAAGGTGTTGAATAGCTAAAATGAAAGATACTTTCCTTTGGGGGGGGAGGGGGGGGTTGAACTTTTAACTGTAGCTGAAATCTCTTGTGTAACTAAGGTATTTTTATGTACAATATTAACTATCTGGATAAATTTTCACCCATGGCAAACAAAAACAGTTCAACTGCAATCTTATGATCATTAACATAGAAAAAGTTTGATACTTAAAACAGATCTATCTACACCAAAGTCTTGAAACTGTAGGGTTTTGTCGAGTTCCTAGGCCTGTCCATATGCTGCTGATGTTCTCCCATCTCTTCCTTGGTCTGCCTCGTTTTCTTCCTCCTTGGACAGGGCCTTACATTTCTCTTTGCAAGTCCTTTTGATCTTGTGATATGCCCATACCATTTAAGTTTATGCTGCTTTATTATCAGATGGTTTTCGTAGGGCCCAATGGTTGGTTGGATTCTTGTATGCATGCCCTCGTTGCTTATGTGGTCTTTGTAGGAGATGCCAAGGCATCTACAAAGGAGACGAGAGACGGAAATACCATCTGGTTCATTAAAGTCATACTGGGCTTTTTGTTGGCTTGTGCCTATTTGACCAATTCATGAGCTCACTAAGATGGGAAAGAACCTACCAAAATAAACAGGAAGTGAAAGGGATTTTGCATTCATGTGTGGCATTTGCTGGTTAAAATCCTCATAAATGGCAGGTATGTGACATTTTAATTATTACTTTACATCTCAAAATAAGCAAACATCGATTTTTCAGGGAGACGACCAGTATTTCAAGATACAATCAGTGATTACATACATAAACAGGAGCACTCCTCACCAATTAAAAAAAAATAGTTCATCGGTTTTGGTTTAAGGATAATAGTGTTTAAAACCACAGAACCTCAGTTTTTGTGAAAAGGAGGGGGTTGCAGGCAATGCTGTTTATGAGTGCTTTTTTGTCACTCACACTAGTCATTTTTTAACTGTCATGAGATGATAAAACTTCAACCACTCCTTAAAACATGGACACCTTTGAAAATTGTCAGCCCATTAATTCTGAAACTCCATTGTAGCACTCCATTTAAGGAAAGACAAGAGCAACACGCTTCTGTGCCCATAAAGTAGGTGGATGGACAGTGGTCAGAGGAACATGTGTGATCAGGTTGCTGTCTTGTTGAAGAGCCAGATCTGAACACGAGAACAGCGGACAGGTGTAGTGAGACAGTCTTGCAACTCGCTGTGGATCCATGCTTGTGATCAGTGGTCTGATCCAAACAGGAGGCATTGGCTGAAGAGGTTCATCCCCTGGAAGTAGATCTATCAGGACTGAACGACTGGAGTCCCAGCGAGCATTGGCAAGATGCATACCATGTACATACACACCATCAGTGGGCTGTTCAGTTGCCACAAATCCTACAGGCATTACCTGTAACAAAAAAAAAAGTACAATTGAAGGAATTGAATAGAAATGAGGTTCCACCAGAAATGGTGTATCTGTGTGAACATAAATTCATGTTAATTCTGATATTTTGTGGATGGGTGCATGCATGTAAATAATTTGAAAGCAAATAGTTTGATTTGTTTGCTTGACATGATTCAGCAATATATGAATACCATACATAATTATAATCATTAAATCTAGAATGACATAGAGTGTGCACAGAAGCTACCCAAAAGAACTTTTGGGGGGGGGGGGGGGGGGTAGAATTGGCCAAAACCTTTCATTAGTGATGTTCCATGTTCGCGAGGAAAAAGACTACAAAAGGCTTTTTAAAAAAAGAGAGATCAGAAGGGACGAAAGTTTAATGACTTCAATAAAACAATAGCAAATGCTCAAAAAATAGTTTTCTCAGTGATTGAAAAGAAACGGGAAGTAATCCATGAAAAAGAAATCCTGACAATCCTCAAAGAAATTACTATAAAAGCATGCGATCTTGATCCCTTGCCTGCATCCGTTTCCTCACAATGCCTTCCACAACTTGTACCCACTATCACTGAAATAGTAAAATCATCTCTTCTGTCGGGAATTTTCCATCTCTAAACTGCAATTGTCACACCTCTTCCCCCCCCCCCCCCCCCCAAAAAAAAAAGGCACAACCTTGATTCCAACATCCTGAAGAATTACAGACCTGCCTTTGTCTCTAAAGTACTTGGAAAAAGTTGTTCTAAAACAGCTCTACAACTGATCTTCCCCCTTTCCAATCTGGCTATCGCACCAACCACAGTACTGAAACCACTCTTTCACAATTTACATTCCTACTGCTTGCTCCTTATGCAGGCAAAATCTTCCTCACTCTCCTGGACTTGTTTGCAGCTTTTGACACTATTGACCACTCGATTCTTCTTTCTCACCTCCAAAATACATTTGGTATTAATATCATAGCCCTCACCTGGTTTACCAACTAGTTTCCTACTTTCAGACCGATTCCAGAGGTATTGTAAACAAAATTTAATCTAAACCTGTCAAACTGGAAGGTGGAGTTCCAGAAGGATCAGTTTTGAATCCTGTTCTATTCAGTCTCTACACTTCTCCACTTTCACCTGTAAACCACCATTATATTGATCATCAATTTTATGCTGATAATACTCGGCTTCAATGCAGTGATACTTTTTGAAAACTTGCCTTCCCACCTGATAAATATGGCCAACTGCCTCCCAAGACATTCAAAACTGGACAACTCTGAACAAGTTGCAGCTAAATGCTGATTAAACCTAAGCCATGCTCATAGGGACCGAACATAAACTATCCTCTATCACGACTTCAATAGAAATCAGGAGTACGTCGGTTCCTTTGTCCAGCTCTCTGAAGTATTAAGGTGTAGTTCTCAACAACGCACTATGAAAAAAAAAAAAGACCTTGCTATTAACTGTGGCACATAAGTGTGATCCACAACTATTCGTCCGCTGATGCAATGTCCAAGCTTGTTGCATCTCTTTCACACCTTTAATGTTAAAGACTATTGTAATGTAATTCTCCTTTGGCTGGTCTAACATCATCATCTATTCACCTCGACAATGCATACAAAACTGCAGCTAGTCTGGTCCTTAGAAAGAAAAAATCTGAACACATCACTCCTCTTCCGCAATCCCTTCACTGGATGCCCTTCCCACAAAGACTGAAATGCAAGATTAATACCCTCAGTTTCAAATGTCTCCACGAATTTGCACCCTCTTGTGTCTTCATTTGTATACTCCATCCTGTTTTCTTCGTTCAGCAGCAGATATGTTCTTTTGAACACTAAATTCAAACAAAACACTGTTGGCCATTGCTCTTTCTCTGTTTATGGTCCATCCACTGAATGACCTCACCCTCTCACTTTGCAAAAAGGCAACATTTGATGCTTTCAAATCAAGCCTCAAAACGCACTTATTTCGTACCTGAGGTTTTCCCTCGCGTATATGTCCCTATCCTGCAACATCCTCGAACTCCACCACCCTACATTTACACGTGTTTGCACGCACATGAATAACGAGACTGCACCCTTGTGAATTATCGAGGGAAGCAAAGGAAAAACTGTTCTTTTGAGCTTGGAAGTGGAAGAAGGGGCTCCCAAGTAGAAGTCAGAGATCGTTCTATTTTACAATCTGACAAAGGGGCCATGCAGTGGACTCAATGGACAACTTGCCCAAGCATACACCTTGAAAAGGATTTCCACAATGGTGTCCCTTGGTTATGTTTGGAAACATTCTTGACCATGCTGCATGCTGTGTCTGGTCAATCACATTTGAAGATGATTCTCCTGCAAAGAAAGATACGCAGAGAACATTTATCCTATGCATTGGTAAAAGCCAGATATTTCCACACTGAAGCACTGACTCGTGCACACAGACACTGGGGCACTCTTGATCTGATCAAACGTATCGAGAATTGAGCTCGAGTCCAAAGGGTTCAAAATGCCCACAAGAGCACAGGAACCCACACCATCTTCCATGTGTAGACAATAGCACCATCCAGTGAAGGCTAATCCACATGATGGTAACAATGTGGACTATTTTTTTCCTTTATTTTGAGGGTAATGGAGTAAGCACTCGGTTTTTTTGTTGTTTTTTTACATCCAGTCCCCTTTGCAGTTTTATATATTTTGTCATCAGTTCCCACCGGCACACAATGGCCTACTCTTCCGAAAAGTAGAACTGGTTTTAATGTATGCGCAGGATGTTCTGCATGTGTTCACACACAGGACCTTGGTTTATAATCTCGTCCAAAGGACTTTTGGGGGGACCGAATACAAGGGCCAAACACCTATGCAATATTGCTGAGAGCACTGCATACACTGTATGCAATATAAGATTTACGCAAATTCCAAGTCGGACTCACTTTAAACACTTGGGCAATACCAGTGATAGCACTGTGTACACTATATGCAATATAAAACAATGTAACTGACTCACCTCAAATGTCAGCATAATTTCTGCTACATCTTTAAATGCTCGAATTGCATGGGTTTGAACCACTGCTGGAAACAGACGATCTGGTCGCAGGAAAGCTGGGAGCCATAATGAAGGTGGATGGCTGGAGTAGCAGTCCTGAACGTAGCAAATATATTCCCCCAGTGACTTCAGCCATTGACACACACTGTCACATCGCGTAAATGCTTCAGCAGTCCATGCCTCTGGAATACTGTCACAACAAAGAGTCTCCAACATAGCAGAGAGGTCTGAGGTCAGTGCAATCTCGCCTCGAACTCCACGATGCAGCAAGTTTAGGTCTTCTTGGATCTGAAATATAGTATTACAACATAATTGCTACATGATGTAGTCTTGGTGTACATATAATCATTTTACATGCCATCTTTAATGCAGATCCACTATCTTACAACAGATGTGATTTCCCCCCTCACCCCCACCTTACTGTAAGCAGTGTATACATTTCACAGCTCCCATTCTTCTAGTGACTAAAATCACACTACACAAAGTTTTCTATAAGAAATTAAAGAATAATTTTTTACTTTTGGCTCAAATGTTTGGTTCATTCCCAACAGTTGTGATCATAACAAATTACTGTTTACTGCATTGGACTTGTGCGTGTATGTGCATACATTAGCATGCGTGTGTACATGCTAGGGGCAACATCAGTTACTAAAATAGCATATTTTTTTTGTTGACATCTCCACTTTTGTCAAAATCCCTCAAACAAGCATGCATATCACTGTCGGGGACAGCAAGGAAACAGCTGCTTGCTGAATGTAGTGGTATATTACTTTATTATTTTTTTTGCTGTATTACCCTCCTGTGATGTTTCTATCCTCCAATTTTCCACAAGGCTCATTCTGATATCTTTGTTGCAACCACACTTAGATCATCATGTCAAATTACCAGAGCCAGAAGAGCACAGGGACATTTCAGTGTTTGGCCACAATGGGACCATTAACTAGAAGGGTCCTGCAGTGCTGGTGGCTCAATTTGCTGGTACTCGGTGTTGCTTGTTCCAAGCCAACATATACAATACCAACTAAGCCCTCTACTGGCATCAGAAATAGTTTTGCTGCAGAACCAGACTGAGTGAGACACCCACCAAGGGTGGTCATGCAACATACATTCAACAACCTCGTATGAACCTCCAGCCCCAAAGGCTTTGACATCAACTCACCACATGCATGAAAGTGTTTAGGAAGCCTGAACTAAAGCTCTATGAGACCATAGCAACAGAAACCACCAAATCTGAGACATTTTGCTTTCGTTGCATGATGGTCATGATACTGTGATGATGGTGCTGTAGGCATACACCAGCTTCAGACTACTTTGGCTGGGCTGCACCTATGCTTCCTATCATGATATATTTGGTGTCAACAGGGCCTGAAAGATAGACACGCACAGTATTGGTCAAGTAATTTGAGCAACGCTCAAAATCATATCTTTACAGTGAATTATGTTTGACTCTTTCCAATGAGCACAGCAAATTCATACTAGGTAGAAAGCAGCTGGTCAGAGCACAAAAAATACCTATGACTAATGGAATTTGACTGAGTGACCTTCTAGCCAGGTCACAAGGAGCATTACATAGATCACAATGTGCACTGCATCATAGCAGATGATGTTAACCATGTTTATCATCTTTGTTAAAATAGTGTTGTACACTTCTTGACTTGGTTTGTATCAGTTTTGTGGTAGTTGTTTCTATGTATTTTCTGTCTATATTTTTATGAACGAGTTTGTGTCATGACTTCTTTTATCTGTGCATTAGTTTTTACTTAAGCGCATCTGTTATTTTTGTAGCACAAAGTTTAATCATCTTGCACATTAAAATTATTTTCGCATTTTCCCCCACTCTATCAGGGGGGGGGGGGGGGGGGGGGGGGTGCTTTTTTCATTTTATACTGATTGTCACCAATTATTATTTGATTATCTTTTTTATCACCAAGTTTGTGTCAGCGTTTTTTTTAAAAAAGTAAAAAACCACCTTTCTACATGTTTTAGTCTGATCTGTATTCATACATTTCTCTAGTTAAAAGCCTTTGTCACTGAGATTGTTAAATATTATTGGTATTCATACCTTAAAAGTTAGATGAACTTTAAGCTCAAACTATTTCATGCTGGCCCCAAAAATATGGACTCTGTGTAGGATATCTTAACCATGCGTGAAACAAGTCCACAGAGTATGAAAATCCTAACAATAGCTAGTGATAAAAGTTATCTGCTCAATCAGTTTTCCATATGACGTTCACTTAACCCTATTCATGCCAAGTGAGAGGGGGAGATCAGCAACCTGTTCCCAAGTAATTTTGATTTTACTGCCTTAAAAAGTGGCTGACCGGATAAAAAACAACATCATAACCAAAAAACTACTGGTTTGCTTGTGTTGACATTGGGAATGTATGTGGCAGAGTGTGTGTTATTATACTGACAAAAAAACAACTCAAAAGTGAAATTTTCTCTATAGTAACTATTTTAACCAGTACATAACAGACAGAAACTGCTAACGCACTTGACAAGACCCCACCCCACTCCTCGGTCTTCCAAAACTTTGACCTGTTCCACTTGAGGTTGATTTTTGTGGATAAGCAGCCAACTCTTCAGTTTCCTCTTCCATTTCATTTTCATTTTGGATTGAAGTTTCTCCTTTATAACTTGGTACAAACTCATCACAACTTTCTTCTGTAGGATTGTCAAACTCATTGTATGAGTCCAAAAGAAGTTCTTTTTTTTTTTTTTTTTTTTTTTTTTTTTGCTGCTTCATCTTCTGTGACGCTCCCGTACTGCTGTTCCCACGCCGCTCATCTCAATCTCCCCGCCACAGCCATACCCAGATTCGTTGTATCTCACCCCCCGGGTCGGGAGTCCACAGGGAGCCCATCAATATTAGGCCGCCGCGGGGGCCACCAGCCAGAGGGGCCCTGCACTTCTGCTGGGTCACTTTGGTGGTGTTCAGTGGTGCCTGTTCTGAGCTAACATACGCAGGACACCACCTACTAAGCCCCCTACTAACGACAGTATTAGCTCAGTCGCGGAGCCAGACTGAGTGAGTCACCCACCCAAGGTGGCGACCACCACAACGTCCCTCCAACGACCGCCTCCCCACGAACCCCCAACCCCAAAGGCTTTGACACAAATTCACCACAGGCACAGAAGCGTATGGGGAAACCGAATCTGAGGTCACCATGAGACCAGAGCAACGGAGGCCACCGAATCAGAGGCAATTTTTATTATTGCATGATGATCAATGATGATGAGGATGATGTAATGATGCTGCTGTGGAGGTGCATCCGCTTTGAGACTACTTGACAGGGTTGTTCTCTACGCTTACTGTCATAATATATCCCGGCGTCAACCAGGCCCGAGAGATACAGACACCTGCAGTGTTGGTCAGGTAATTTGAGCAACACTCTCAAATTCGCATCCGTAAAGTGGATGAAGCTCGACTGTGTGGTCCCAGTCTCCCCACTGAGCCCACAGCACACTCACTCTGGGTAGGAGCCGGCCGGAGCCCGAAAAAATCCCTATGACTTATGGGATTCGAACCCGCGACCTTCCAGTCCGGAATCCACGGCGCTAACCACTGCGCCATGGCGGCTGGTTCCAAAAGAAGTTCATAGTCACGAAACTTTGGGGGTAGTGCTCGTCACTTCGACATTATTTCAGCCGGTCCTAGAACGTTTTATTGACATTTGTGCACACTACAGTTAGTTTTTTTTGCCAGTAGTGACCCTTGTAGGGCTGTAAGATATTTACACAACTGCATACACACAGGGAGTGGATGAAAAAAAAGCATGTAAGTGCTTATCCCATTATCCTTGATATAAAAGAATAAAAGAAAGAGTAAGAAAGATTACTCTCACAAGAGAAGTGCTGAAACAAAAGTACCCATCGTGAACGAGACTGTCTTGTTTGCAGTAGGAAAGGTGTTAATGATAGCTAGTGATAAAAGTTACCTGCTCAATCAGTTTCCCATTTGCCATTAGCTTAATAGCTGGTGATAAAAGTTACCTGCTCAATCAGTCTTCTGTATGCCTGTAACTCTGTATGAAAGAAGTGGTCCAGAGGCATGATCTGCTGGGCATCAGTTTGCATGGGCTGCGGACAAGTTGCCATGATTGCCAACAGCTGTGAAATCACAACCTGGGGTTCCATCACAATGACAGTGGGAGCTGACTGGAATTGTAGCAACAACTCTGGAGCTCCAGTTGCTTGCACCATGTCACTCAGAATAATTCTGTCAAAGAAAAGTCAAACAGATAACAAGTGGGAAACAAAATTTCTTGAATGTGGTGCTATTCTATTCTTCAACATGTTTAACCTTACCCGATGACTATTGGAGTAAAAACACCCTGGTTGCCAATAATTTGTCAATAACTTTTGATCTAATCAAGCTATTCACCTCAAATTTTAAACAGGAGTCAACTTTTTCATTTCATACCACCTACTCCAAAGAGAACAATTAAACATTAAAAATAAGCAAACAAACAAAAACTATTCTTATTTGTTGAGTGTGGGTGGTTTAGACACCAACACTTTTACAAAACGAAAATCCGTATTAGTTAACTGAGGGTACTTTAGACACCCTTACATTCATAGACTGAAAAGCCCTATCCATTGACTGGGTGTTTCAGACACCCTTACATTCATAGACTGAAAAACCCTATCTATTGACTGTGGGTGTTGTCACCCCCTTACCTTTAACTATACAGCATGTTGCTGTTGCCTTAGTAACAGACTGGTACATTGTAACTGTCTCAGACAGTGAGATGTTAAGTCCATAAAGGCAACATTCTTTATCAATAATGTGTTACCATCACAAGTATTTCATTTCAGATCTGCAAAGTGTAGGATTAGGGAAGGACCAGTTTGCTTTAGGCTGCATGTGTGTGTGTGTGTGTGTGTGTGTGTGTGTGTGCGTGCATGTGTGTGTGTGTGTGTGTGTGTGTGTTCACAGACATGCATGTTGCCTGCCATGGGTGGATGGTTCAACTTCCTAAAGTTCCCAAATATTGTTATAGAAAGTTCTGTTCAGAGAGAAAGAGTGCTTCAACTACCCACACAGGCAAAGTAGGGATTTATAGCATGTTTTCCTCTACAGAGAGAGAGAGTTTTCACCACCCACAGTTGCCAATTGAGGATAATTCCTCTACAGAAATTAAGGGTGATTTCACCACCCACATTCAACACACATGAAAAACCTTGGTAGTTTATGGAGATGATTAATGAAAAGTAGGAAAAAGAATTATATGGTTTTTATTCTAAAATCTGTAGTGTTTGCTGTTTTCTAGAGTAGTACTATATAGAGATGTCAATGAACAAAACAAATCTACCCAGGTCCTAGAAGAAGAAATCCTAGGCCTCTTCCAAAGGGTTTCTACAAGCAAGATTGTCAAAGGTGCCAGGATCTGTTTGATGGGATAGGGCCACAAGTAACAAAAACATACAACAGCATCAAAGAAACAGTACCCCTCACCTGCTTTTACAAGCCATCAGTTCAAATTCTGCTTTTTCAGGCAAAGAGAAAGCCCGAGCTGAGGTGTCTTCAATGGCATCCAGAGTGCGTTTCAGTGTGCGCTTTTCTGCTCCAGCCTGCAGCAGTTGTTTCAGCAGATAGGCCACTCCTCCACACTCCCCTGTAGTCTGCACAACACAGTCATGTCACAGGCACCTTCAGTGACTCAAATCAACACAAGCACATTTTTCTTGCCAATTTTAGAAAAAGAAACTTTGTGATGGCATGTCTGCTGTGGTCTTGATTGACCAAGTATTGTATTTATCTACAGTTGTTACAACACATACACATAAACAAACAACTGGCCTGACAGTGCTAGATACTACCTCTCTTTGGCTATGATAATACTTCAATCTCCTGTAAAAGACTCTAAACAAACAACATTGTTCTTTATAAAAGACCTCTCTGTTGAAAGAAGTAGCAAAGCCTTTGACATTAGGGTTTGATGAGCAAAAAGTTCCCCATTGCAATTAAGATATGGGCCTTCTGATTTAAATAAATACAACAATAAAAGAAAGAAAAACATGGATTGTTATGCTTTTTTTCTATTACCAAATTGGATCAAAATCAGAGGTTGGAGAAGGGACCAAGGAGAGCAAATCTATGCATCATTCTTTTTGTCAAAAACAAGATTAGCACTCAAGTTTAATACAAGATAGGAACAGGGCAAACCTTTGGATGCTGTGCAGCCTGCAGAGCCAAATCATGCACAATGGCATGGACCACTCGGGCATCAGTGGAGTCACTGCAATGATGGGAGTAGACAGCAGTGATGAGGTCAGTGGCCTCTTGAGATGGCATGGACTGCACCAGCAACCGGAAAGCTTCCACTGCTGAGCTGAGGTCACTCAGGCTCCAGTAGTGTGGATGCACAAAGGCAAAGCGACCAAAGTAAGACTGCTGCAGCAAGACAGCATGAAGCAAGGCCAGAGGCATGATGCGACCTAGTCGCTCCACAGACTGCAACAATATACACAGCCTCACTTTGTCAATGTGTCTTATTTTGACATATTCCTTCACAAATGTGTCATGCTAAAAAAATATACAACTGTTTTAACTGTCAACTATGTTTGATTAAACATCTTTATAGAATAACATAAAAAAAACAAAGCATAAGGGTAAAATCAAAAGTCAGCATTACACACATTCTCTCTCTCTCTCTCTCTCTCTCTCTCTCCTCTCTCTCTCTCTCTCTCTCTTCTCTCTCTCTCTCTCTCTCTCTCACACACACACACACACACACACACACACACAAACACAAACACAACACACACACACACACACACACACAGAATACATCAAGTTTCAGCTGGAATTCCCATACATGAATGGAGAAAGCTGACCAAATAAAGCACATAATTGCATGGTAAAAATTGCAAATGCTGGTGGATATTTGCCACTTCCTGTTTTAAAGTGGATTTCACTTTGGTATGTATTTGAGAGCAATGAATATGTAATTGCTATTAGAACGGGATCACATCACAAAGACTAACTAACGGCAAAACTGGAATGAACACATTCAGAAAACTTGGTTTTTCTTTTTACACAACACTTCATACATCTTCAACAAGAAACCCATGTATCATTGGCTTCCATAGACTAGCTGCAACAAAACAAATGCCACCAAAAATGAACCTGTTAAAGGTTTCAGAACCTCACCAGAGCTATAGAAAAAGTGTGAGAAATTGGCAGTCACCTCTTGATCAGCAGAGTGCTGTTTGTTGAGCAGGAAGGCTGTAGAGCGATAGCACTTCTGCAGGGTGCTGCGGAAGTTGACTGTAGCCTCCACTGTCACTCGCAGCCCATGCTGGATCAAAATCCCTGTGCACGCAAACAGACAAAATACATCCTCTACACCTGATTTTCATTCAGTACATGCAGCTTCTAGAAAGAAAACAACCACACAATGCACACATCAGTGAACAATGTCAGATAAAACAAAATTTGATGCAATGTGGATCAGTGGTCTAGCAGCGATGCACCTACCTAGAAAGTGTAAAGTATGGGTCAAGTAAAGACAAGTCAAAACCATTTTAATCATCCCATGAGGGGCAATTTCAATATTGACAGGCATATTGATATGGATTGTAATCTTGAAATACACAAGAGAGCTACATTTCATATTGGTTTAAACATTCCAAGATAACTTCAAATAAAAATACTACACACACACACACACACACACACGTATGGGAATGATTCCTATTTTTGTCTGACATTTTTCCCCCTTCATTTAGACCATGAATGGTGGTCTGGGTGCTAGTCTTTTGGATGAGACAATAAACTGAAGTCCTGCATGTAACATGCATTCAGAACACATGAAAGAACCCATGGCAACAACAGAGTTGTTTCCTGGCAAAATTCTGTTGAAAAAAGCCACTGTGGTGATGTGACAAGAGCAGTAAGGGTGGAACCAAACAATCCCACAACTCACCGGGAATGATGCGTTGCCCATCAGCACGTGTGGTGATCCACAGACGGAAAGAAGGATGAATGCGGTTGTACTGGACGTGGGTGGACGGGCGAGATCGGGTCACCAGGCTGTGATCCTCCTCATTGACCTCTGAGTTCTCCCGACGCAAATCCTCCTCCACCCACCGCGCATACACCAGGTCCTAAGCAAAGCAGTGACACACACGTCAACAATGACAGCTTTGTATTTATTATATACACTTTGTTCCATGATCTACTGATAGCTGTGCATTTATTATATGGACTTTGTTCCGTGTCAGCTACTGATAGCTTTGCATTTATTATATGGACTTTGTTCCGTGTCAGCTACTGATAGCTTTGTAATATAGAAAATTTGTTACATGTCAGCTGCTGGTAGCTTTGTATTTATTATGTAGACTTTGTTACATCTCAGCTGCTGATAGCTTTGTATTTATGATATAGATTTTGCTACATGTCAGCTGCTCGTAGCTTCGTATTTATGATATAGACTTTGTTACATGTCAGCTGCTGATAGCTTTGTATTTATGATATAGATTTTGTTACATGTCAGCTGCTGATAGCTTTGTATTTATGATATAGACTTTGTTACATGTCAGCTGCTGATAGCTTTGTATTTATAGACTTTGTTTACCTGTTTCATGTGAACAGTGGACTTCACTTACCAAGTCCTGGCTGGAAGAAATTGATTGGTGATGAAAGTAAAGTCCAAAGCTTGCACTGAGAGCAAAGCTATTGACACTGCAGTTAAAAAAAGCTTCTACCCCCCAAAAAAAAAGATTTCAGAGAAGTGGGGCTTTTTTTGTTGTTGTTAAAAATAGAAACAGAAGTCAGCAAGAGCAAGCATACACTTCATTTGCTCTTGTGGAGAACCTTGACATCAACAGGGTATCTAAAAAAAATACTGATTTCTCAACAGTCCACCCTTCCATGACAGGTCACCTGTTCAAAAGGGAAGACAGCAAGAAGGATAGAGGGATGTGTCAGATAAACTACCTACTTTTTACATTGTCTCTTTTTTCCCCCTCTCTGTTTTCAGCTGCGTATATGTCAGTCAAAGAGTGATAATGGACAAGAACAGTCATAACTAACTCTCACGTGGGTTTTTCTCTTCCTACTATTTGGTAAGGACAGGGAAAATCTCTCTAGTTTTTTTTTCTGGCAAACCAGAAAGGTCTTCAGCCAGTACTTACTTTTATCATGGTGAAGAAGAGGGGGCTGGGTTCGTTGGACAGGTGGTAGTTTTGCAGGAGGAGCCAGTTTCCGCTCTGAATGCAGTCCTCCAGTGCCTGCTGGACCTCAGATCCTTGGGAGCGGACCCCAAAGTTGATGATGCGGACTTTGCCCTCCATGCCAACCTCTCGTGCCAAGCGTTTCACCTCATGCACAGGGCTGACGTAGGGCTGGCCTGCAAAGAAAGGCCAGGCAGGAGTGTTTACTCCCAGATACCGCTGACACACATTCCACCTACTGCTGTATTTATTATTGTCATCAGTCCTGCTAGAGCCTACCTGACAACTCCCAGCCATAACAGAGCTGAACAGATTTATGAGCAAGATGTACAAAAATTTACCTCATTCATTACCCCATGCAGTTGATCAAAAGTTGATAGACCATCCATCTCCATGCTCCATCCACAATTATATATAGTTATTGCACTATTGCCCCATCACTGTAGTGAATATACCACTGCTCCATGTAGACAGATACCAAAGAAACCATTTGTAATATTCCTATATATCTCATCATTTTGCCACAGACACTTGCAGGTATCTGTATCTCTCCCATGTCAGCAAATTCATCTTCCAACAGATATCATCATACAATTTGACAGGTATTGTCATATTGTGTTTTAAATATTTTCAACAAGAGATGTTCTACAAAATAAGAGATGGCAAACCCATTCTTTTCTCCATCAAATGCCATGGATACTGAGTTCCATTATTTTAATATTGTTACATTAATAATATTGTTGTTTAGGTTGGGTTTTTTTTTAAAATTGCTCGCATTTTTCAGCTTTTCTAACAAAAAAACTTTAAAGTAAAAAATCTTTAAAAAAAAAAATTCAGATCTTACTTGGCACTGTTCATCTCTCAACAAAGAGAGCCAGGTAAGATCTGACTGAAAATAGCACTAAGAAACACAAAATATGTGTACATGTGTACTCTGTGTGTTTGATGGGGTGTGTGTGTGTGTGTGTGTGTGTGTGTGTGTGTGTGTGTGTGTGTGTGTGTGTGTGTGTGTGTGTGTGTGTGCCTGAATGTGTTTGCACGCATACATGCACACAAGTGCATTAGTGTTTATGTATGTGTTTAAATGTATGCTCTTTTATTTGTGTATATGTGGCATTTGTGCTCTTGTATATGTATATGTGTATGTCCACATTCTCTGGCAACTGGCTGTAGTTCCCTCAATCACATCAAGTATTACAACCTTTTCCCCATTTAGTTCACACAGTGCCATCCAAACCACAGTGTAGCATTATTTGCTGGATGTGCACCACATTGACACATGTGCAATTTCTAATGGAACATATCACAGTGTTAAAGGCAAACTTTGGACACATTGCCTTTTTTGTAAAATCAACAAGGATTAAACTGTGCAGTTTTAACCCTCTCCATCCAAACATTCCCGATCGGGAATGTTCATCACACAATGGTTTGATCCGAACATTCCCGATCAGGAATCCTAGATTTAGAGTTTTCAATTCAGGGCCTAGCACCATAATGATGGTGTGATGATAATGATTCAAGTTTTCTGAGAGAGGGGGGAATCAGCAGAATCCCACTCCCTGCAAGTCAGCGAAGGAGAGGGGAAGGAGGTAGGTGAAGCAGACAATGTGTCAAGTGAAAGTGAGCTATTTGATGCAACAGATATGAAGTAAGATGAGTTTTTACAGTTCATGTTTCATGACTGGCATTGCAGTTTTAGTCATTTTCTTTGTGTTCCACCCATTTCTGGATCACCTGGCCTCCAGGTGCCACTAGAATGCCACGCCCCCTTTTGATTTCTCATTTTCCTGAATTGTATGTGAAGAACACCACATCCTATCATCTTATCATATTCATGTAAGATGAATTTCAATCATTGTGTCTATTGTTTTTAGCTTTGGCAGATTTGTTTCCCCTCCTTGTGGTTCTTTGGATACAGTCTAAAGTTGTACTGAGTGTTTTTTCGGAACTAAAATTAAAGGTACTTTTTATGTACCTCTACTTGCTGAACTATTAAAATAAGAAACTTTATACTTTGACACTACCTTATTCAGTGTATTATTAATTAATTCTTAAAATTTGACTTCCTAACTTGCAATAACTTCTTTGGGGGGAGATTTTTTTTCCTAACCCTCACAAATGGCCAGGATGTGGTGAATAGCAGGGGAGAAAACTGTCAGAGCTGAGTGAGTATTATTTCCTTTTGTGACAGTTTCATAATCATCCTGAAATATCAAATTCTCTGAGTGGCATAAGATGAGTTTAGGATTGAAGACAGAGAACCTACATACTCATCCCTAGACAAATTCAAACCAAAAACCAAAACAAAAACCACCTCATGACAAATCCAGAATTTTGCCGCATATTCCTTATTACGTGAGTTTCAATGTTATATGTGTCTGTTTCAGTTAATTTTAGCTCAAGATCTTCACACACACAAATAAAAACCCCTCCCTTCAAACTGCAAACACACACACACACACACACACACACACACACACACACACACACACACACACACACACACATACAGCACTTTACCATTTCCTGTCACAGGTTTTCCTCTCAGCTCTGAAATAAGGAGAAGACATGTACAGAAGCTGGTCAGCTGTCTTCTTTCTATCACTGTTCACCGCCACTTTGAATTTCTGTGTCTCTCACTGCTCAAGTGCAATAACTACTATGCACATAGGCACTTCAGCTTTGAAAAGTTGTGATTATTCAATCGAAGCAGAATTTTCAAATTGTGACATGTCAATGATTACCTTTGAATCTGGCTCCAGTTTGAGACATACAAGAAAATGAACTAAGTACCCGATTTAATTTTTAATCTCTCTCTCCTCTCTCTCTCTCTCTCTCTCTCTCCTCTCTCTCTCTCTCTCTCTCTCCTTTCCTCTACCATCCAGTCAGCTTTTTTTTTTTTTTTCCCTTTCTAAAATGATTTTGATATCATGAGTTCTTGTTTAGTAAAAGATAAGGATATATGCATAGAATATGCTCTTTACATTTTGGCTGATTTGATTTTTATTTCATTGAAAAAAAATCTCTGTGTGTTGTGTTTGTGCCCAGAGGGCTGGTTGTAAAAACAAAAGTACATCTGCCTACACCATCAACCTCTTTAAATAAACTTCAATTCAATTCTCTCATTATCTCTCCCCGTGACCCATCTCTGTTGGCCATACCTTGAGTGGCCTCCCATGCAGGTCCCTGCAGTTCAGAGGGCAGAATGAAGATGGTGGGGGTGAACTGGTCAGCACTGCTGTGACACCTCTCGGATGTTGTAGTGGTCAGCAGCAGACACAGCACTGCCCAGTTCAAAGGTCACGATGGCCTGGCTCAGCTCTGCCAACTGCACACATCAAGCAAACACTGGGCACACTGTCACCTCTTCCTTCCTTCCTTCCTTCCTTCTTTACTGTGATACACATCAGACACTGGACACACTGTCACCTCTTTCTTCCTTCCTTTCTTCCTTCATTCTTTACATTGCTACACATTAAACAGACACTGGACACACTGTCACCTCTTCCTTCCTTCATTCCTTCATTTCCTTCCTTCCTTCCTTCCTTCCTTCCTTCCTTTACATTGATACACATCAGAAACTGGACACACTGTCACCTCTTCCTTCCTTCCTTTCTTCCTTCATTCTTTACATTGATATACATGAAACAGACACTGGACACACTGTCACCTCTTCCTTCCTTCCTTACTTACTGTGATACACATCACACACTGTCACCTCTTCCTTCCTTCCTTACTTTGATACACATCACACACTCTCAAGCATTGTCCTTATCTCTACATTACCAACACTTCTAGATGACAAACAGGATAAGTTCATGAAATTCAGATGTATCCTAATCGCTATAAAGCATAATGCAGTTTTCAGGTTCATCAAAAGTCCTATAGGCCTAATACAGTTTTCAATTTTAAACAGTTTTTAGCTATACTACTATCTATGGCTGCCAATTATAATTTTAAATCTTCTTGCTAAACCATAAAGTGATACACTGTATTTCATTTCCATACACTGTGTCTAATTTCACAGCTAAGTCGTCAAAGCTATACACTGTGTTTCATTTCCCCTGCTAAGTCATAAAAGCCAGACATTGTTTTGAGTTTTACTGCTAAGAAGCAGAAGCCAAATTCTGATTTTAAAATTCACTACCCTGTCGGTAAACTTCAAAGATCCCAAATCCCAACACCCAGTGTATAAGCAATGCAACTTAGTGACCTGGCCATCTAAACTAATGTGTGATTCAAAGCTGAGTGCATGACATGTTACAGATGATATGTCATTGCCAATTTGTTTGCATTCTGTGCCCTCTTTTCTTTGTCTGCTTGCTGATCTAACAAACAAATGTTAACTGCATCCACAATACACAGTCTCTATGACTTCAGACAATCTCAACTGTGGCCAGTAAATGAATACCACTGTGTGTTATGTATGCTAACTGAAAAGAAATGTTCTGGGTATGAAAGCTGAAAATAAAACAAACTGCACTGAAAACATTACACATGTTCCAAATGACTTCAACAATCAAAATATCAGATCTTAACAAACAGATATTACAGAAAGAGAGAGTGGCTGATTCTATAGCCAGTCTGAACCTAAGTCAACATTCTGCAGAAACTGCTAGGCATGAAAGAAGCATGTAATGTTAATGTGTTGCTGAAACTGTCTCTGATGACATGTGCCCCTTACAGCCAGGTAGTGAGTGAGGGAGGGAGAAAACTGACCCGATCTGGACAGCAGAACTTCCACAGCAAGCACTTCTGGAAGATGGAGAGTTCCTGCAGAGTGGTGCCTGGTACAGGGTTCAGCAGGGCAATGGGGTGCTGCCATGACACAATGCAAGATACATTACTGTCATGACACAATGCAAGACACATTACACTAGCTGCCACGACACAATGCAAGACACATTACACATAACTGCCATGACACAATGCAAGACACATTACTGTCATGACACAATGCAAGACACAGTACACATAGCTGCCATGACACAATGCAAGACACATTACTGCCATGACACAATGCAAGACACATTACTGTCATGACACAATGCAAGACACATTACACATAGCTGCCACGACACAATGCAAGACACATTACACATAGCTGCCATCGACACAATGCAAGACACATTACACATTGCTGCCATGACACAATGCAAGACACATTACACACAGCTGCCATGACACAACGCAAGACACATTACACATAGCTGTCATGACACAAGCAAGACACATTACACATAGCTGCCATGACACAATGCAAGACACATTACACATAGCTGCCATGACACAATGCAAGACACAATACATATTGCTGCCATGACACAATGCAAGACACATTACACATTGCTGCCATAACACAATGCAAGACATATTACACATTGCTGCTGTGACACAATGCAAGACACATTATACATAGCTGCCATGACACAATGCAAAACACATTACACATAGCTGCCATGACACAAAGCAAGACACATTACACATTGCTTCCATGACACAATGCAAGACACAATACACATTGCTGCCATGACACAATGCAAGACACATTACACACAGCTGCTGTGACATAGCAGAAGACACATTACACATAGCTGCCATGAAACAACACAAGACACACTACACATAGCTGCCATGACACAACACAAGAGACATTAGACATAGATGCCATGACACAATGCAAGACACATTACACTTAACTGCCATGACACACCACAAGACACATTACACATTGCTGCCATGCAACAATACAAGACACATTACACATTGCTGCCATAACACAACACAAGACACATTACACATAGTGCCATAACACAACACAAGACACAGTACACATTGCTGCCATAACACAACACAAGACACAGTACACACATTCTTAGCCCTCAATCCACAACTACCTGTAGTAAGATAAAAGTTGCAGGTGAAGAGTATACAGGTAATAAACAATGATGAAACAAAGTAAATATTTCTCTTTTTCCATTCCTAATCTAGAGCTCCAGGTTTACCATTAGTG
Source organism: Stramonita haemastoma (assembly GCA_030674155.1). Taxonomy (NCBI): domain Eukaryota; kingdom Metazoa; phylum Mollusca; class Gastropoda; order Neogastropoda; family Muricidae; genus Stramonita; species Stramonita haemastoma. Next base: position 82,957,237 of record CM060317.1, read on the forward strand.
AGATTTTCCATATGCAAAGATTTGCCCACCATTTACTTAGCTGCATTCCAATTTCCAGGATGAAAGCCAGTACAGCTATACCAATCTTCAGTCACAAAATGTAAATAGTGATATCACACTGTGTGACTTCCAAAGCTTTGTTTTTATGTCAGCAATCTCCTATTTCAGCATCAGTAAATAAAAGTCACTCTCCACATCGTCTTCATTGTGACATGCATTCTTGGTCAGCCTGCAAAGATACCAGATGTTCATGATAAGGGGTTGTGAGAAAAGCTGACAATCTCCTGTTCGCAGTCTGAAGATGATAACCTGTGGTTGTCCTATCCCACTGATAAATGCCATCTCCTTCAGACCATATCTGTACATCTGTGTTCGTGAAATGACTGTCAATATGGTCAGCCTCACCTGCTGTTAAGACCACTTCAGATTCTTTTATGCAAGAAAGAAAGAGGGGATGAAGCCTCAACATTGTCTTTTCCTAAAATAAGAAAGCCTTTTGTTTGTTCTATTAATTTTGTCCTTCTTCTTCTTATTCTTTTCTTCTTCTTTTATATCGAGGATAATGGAATAAGCACTCATGTGCTTTTTTTTTGTTTACATCCAGTCCCCATGTGCATGCAGTTTTGTAAATCTTGTCATAATCCTTCATAATCTTTACAATTTGGCAGCAGCTACTGAAGGTGACCACGGTTGACATCATTTTGAATAAAAGCCTGTTGTTTTAAGTTGCTGCAGTGATCATGGCTGTTGAAGCACTGACAGGTGTATGTATGTATACCTTGAAGTATTCACACCACTGCTGGCTCTCAGTGACCAAGGAGTGGCACAGTCCATGCAGGGGATGGTGCAAAGACTCCAGGATGCTGCAGTTCACCCAGGCCTGCACACACACACACACACACACACACACACACACACACACACACACACACACACACACACACACACACACACACTCCGAATTTCAAGTCAAGTAAAAAATATGGCCATCAGACAAACTTGGAGAACTCTTTAGCAGCCATGAAAAATATAATATTGTAGAGAATCTGGTCACAAAAACCAGGTTTTTCTTTCTTTCCTTTTTTTTTTAAAAAAGAGAACAATCCCTTGGAAAATAAGTTAGTCTTGGTCATTGATGGTAAAAATTCCATGATAAAGATAACAGAAACATTGAAGATCCCACTGAGTCAGGATGCCAACTACACAACATTTACACTGAACGATATTCAAATTACATGAGAGATACATCATACCTAGAAAACTTTAACACCTGTTTTAAATAATAATTTAAAAAAGTCCTGACTAAAACTGAGAACCTAAGACAAAACTCTTCTTTGGACACTCAAGGTAAGCCGTTTTTCCTGACACGACAATGAAGAGACAGAGCACCAGTGCTGACCGTTTTGTTCATCCAGGCCGGCTTCTGCTCCAGAACGGCTGCCTCATCAATGCCTTGTTTCTCAAAGCCGTTGACGAAGAGGGAGAGCTCCTTGATGGAGGCTTTGCGGGTGACACGCAGTCGCTCTAGGGACACCAGGAGGGCCAGGAGGTTGTAGTGCTGCTCAAACATCATCATGGACACGTGACAGAACACCGCAGAGGTCACCGCGTCTGACAACTCCTGGGCCCGGGCCTCTGGGGCTCCTGGACAGTCATCACACAGGTATGTTAGCATACCTGGTTATTGTTCAGTATCAACATCATCATGATAAAAAAAGAATAAAACAAATAAATATATATATATATTATTTTACCTCATGTTACCTGGTAACTGTTCAGTATCAATATCATCATGTTGCCTCATGTTACCTGATAACTGTTGAGTATCAACATCATCATGTTACATTATGTTACCCGGTTATTGTTCATTATCAACATCATCATGATACCTGGTTGTTGTTCAGTATTAACATCATCATGTTACCTGGTTATTGGTCAGTACCAATATCATCATGTTACCTCATGTTACCTGCTAACTGTTCAGTATCAACATCATCATGTTACCTGGTTATTGGTCAGTACCAATATCATCATGTTACCTCATGTTACCTGCTAACTGTTCAGTATCAACATCATCATGTTACCTGGTTATTGTTCAGTATCAATATCATTATGTTACCTGGTTATTGTTCAGTATCAATATCATCATGTTACCTGATTATTGTTCAGTATCAATATCATCATGTTACCTGGTTATTGTTCAGTATCAATATCATCATGTTCCCTGGTTATTGTCCAGTATCAACATCATGTTACCTGGTTATTGTCCAGTATCAACATCATGTTACCTGGTTATTGTTCAGTATCAAAATTATCATGTTACCTGGTTATTGTCCAGTATCAATATAATGTTCCCTGGTTATTGTCAAGTATCAACATCA
>CM060317.1:82964617-82984617 GCA_030674155.1 Stramonita haemastoma
GTCAATGTCACACCTGTCCAAACATAACAATGACATCAGTCTGATGGGTTAGTGTCAATGTCACACCTGTCCAACCATAACAATAACATCAGTCTGATGTATCAGTGTCAATGTCACACCTGTCCAAACATAACAATGACATCAGTCTGATGGGTTAGTGTCAATGTCATACCTGTCCAACCATAACAATAACATCAGTATAATGTATCAGTGTCAATGTCACACCTGTCCAAACCATAACAATGACATCAGTCTGATGGGTTAGTGTCAATGTCACACCTGTCCAAACATAACAATGACATCAGTCTGATGGGTTAGTGTCAATGTCACACCTGTCCAAACATAACAATGACATCAGTGTGATGTATCAGTGTCAATGTCACACCTGTCCAAACATAACAATAACATCAGTGTGATGTATCAGTGTCAATGTCACACCTATCCAAACATAACCATGACATCAGTCTGATGTATCAGTGTCAATGTCACACCTATCCAAACATAACAACGACATCAGTCTGATGGGTTAGTGTCAATGTCACACCTGTCCAACCATAACAATGACATCAGTCTGATGTATCAGTGTCAATGTCACACCTGTCCAAACATAATAATGACATCAGTCTGATGTATCAGTGTCAATGTCACACCTGTCCAAACATAACAATGACATCAGTCTGATGGGTTAGTGTCAATGTCACACCTGTCCAAACATAACAATAACATCAGTCTAATGAGTTAGTGTCAATGTCACACCTGTCCAAACATAACAATGACATCAGTCTGATGTATCAGTGTCAATGTCACACCTGTCCAAACATAACCATGACATCAGTCTGATGGGTTAGTGTCAATGTCACACCTGTCCAAACATAACAATGACATCAGTCTCATGGGTTGGTATCAATGCCCACCTGTCCAAACATAATAATAGCATCAGTCTCATGGGTTAGTGTCAAATGTCACACCTGTCCCCACATCAAGCCACAACAACATCAGTCTGATGGGTTATAACATACATCATAACATCACTTACACTACAACAATAAAAACAGTGATCTGTTGGCCCATACGTCACAACAACATCACATACCACACAAAAATATCAACAATAACCTGTAGGCAAACCTGTTGGCATATATACTGCACTCATATCAACATTTGACTGTTGACATACATCCTGCACTCATATCAACATTTACCTGTTGGCATGACTGTACATCACTAACTCAGTCTGTATCAATCCAAACCAGACTATGCCAATTTTTACAATGCACTGACTCCTGCCTCTCCTCTCCTGACCATCAGCAGACTGAAGGAAGAAGGACTGACTGACCGTGCACGATGGCGCTGACCAGCTTGCTGTTGAGGGTGGGGTCATCTGCCTCCACAATCCACAGGTTGCTGTCGGGCCGCTCAATGGCGGAGTCGGCGTGCAGGCTGAGCGTGTCCCAGCTGTTGGTCACTGAGGTCACGGGACGCAGCTCGTCTGTGTCCCCGGTCTGCCGGGACATCCAGCCACTGAAACACACACACGTGCACGCACATGCAGGCACACACACGTGAGTGCACACACGAGCGCACACACACACACACACACACACACACACACACACACACACACACACACACCACACACACACACACACATAACACATGTAATACAACACACACACACACACACACAAACATGCACACACGCATGCAAGAACGCACGCACACACACACACACACACACACACACACACACACACAGAAAGGGAACATTGAAACAACACTCCTGATTCAGAAATGTACACCACCAACTCATAATACTGCTTCCCTGCCTCTTGTAAAGTGCCCAACCTGGAAGACAAAGCAAGAAGATATCTACCCAAATTCATTTAAAACACTGTTCATTCCAGATCATGTGTTACAAAGTACTATTATAGCACAATAATACCAACACTCACACAACACCAACATCACAATACAGCTGTAGACAGCAGAAAGAGGACAATCCCACTGAACATGGTTAAAATAGTCATTGGTTGCATTTTCTGACATTGAAATATAGCTGATGAAGTTCACTGAATAACTGACTGACAGCCACATATGATTCAAACAAGGCAACATGACCCATTTTGAATTCTTCTTCCTACTTACATTTTGGTAATACCTACTGATACTGATCTTTACAAGTCCATTTTCCTCATTTTAAAATCTGTCACCCCACAGCAGTCAGTTTTCCCCACTTTCAGCTCCTCTCAGCTGCTAATTAATCCATTCCATCCCAGCCCAGATGGGGTCAGCTGGTGCTAATTATAGCAGGAGCTGACCACACTTGGACTAGGTAAAAGGACATGCTAAATATAGCACTCTCGACTGAGTGGTGTTGGATTTGTGCGCTGTGAGCCCCCCCACTTTCTCCATGGTTCACCACACCAGCAGCCTACCTGGTCTGTGTGCGAGAAGCGAAGGTGTATTCTGACTCGGCGATGGTGTACTCGGTGACGTCAGAAAATGTCAGCGCTGTTCCGCGACTAGGGGGAGGCTCTGGGGGCTCAGCGTGGTCACTGTCTGCCGTCTGGTTCATCTTGTCAATGGGGATTCCTGCACAACCAACCATCAGTCAGTCAGGAGGAGAAGTGCTAAATCATCTAAATGAGCCAAAATGAATTTTCAAAAAAACCCCTGTTTCATGCAGTGTCTTGTGGTTGTGGTATTCTCTACAGTGGACAGAATCAAGCTGGACGTTTGATAAGCCAACCGGAGAAAAACAGCACTGGCAGTACCTGTTCTTTCTTTTGTTCACCTGCTCTGCACAAAACTGAAGATGATGCTAGTAACTTGTGATGATTTCTTCAGACACAGACAAAATAAAGGAGCAACCCTAGCTGACAGTTACAGTTGGTCCCCTCATTAAGCTAAGAAGACTGTGCACACCGATAGTGCATATATGTATGTGCATATGTGAAGTAAGTGCATGTATGTATGTATGTGTGTGTGTGTGTGTATGTAATACATACATACATGCATATATACATGCACATATATATATTTTGCAGTGTGTGTGTGTGTGTGTGTGTGTGTGTGTGGTGTGTGTGTGTGTGTGTGTGTGTGTGTGTGTGTGAGTATAAACACATATACATATATGTGTGTGTGTATGTGTGGGTGTATGTGTGTGTGCGTTGCATGTGTGTGTGTGCACGTGCCTATATACAGGCAAGTCTACCCCCCTGTTTCCCTGCTGCCCCACCTTCCTCCTGCAGGTGGTCGGCCACGTCTCTGGCGGTGAAGATGTGGCGCGAGGTCTGCAGCGCCTTCACCCACACCTCCGCCTGGTTGTCGGGGTCCAGCAGCAGCGGCCAGCAGTGGCGGCGGTTGTGGCAGCTGACGCGCATCAGCAGCGCGTTCTGCACCGAGTGCAGGTCTGTGGGCAGACTCTGCATCCGCCACTCGCTCAGCTCGTCAAAGTCGGACAGGATGTCCTGCAATCATCCCCAGAAAACCTCCCTCTGTGATACAGGTGATGTTTGACAGCTGTTGTGGGAATGGAGACAATATAGGTTTTGTGAAAGTACTGGTCAGGTGCTAGTGAAGTGATGAAGCATACACACGGGGACTGGATGTAGAAAAAGCACGCGAGAGCTTATTCCATTATCCTCGATATAAAAGAATAAATAAATGAAATTTGTACACCTGCACTTTTGAAGTAAATACATTTTAGAGGGTAACTTATCTCCCTTTGTAGACATAGCTTGCAGTTCCATGGTTATGATTTAAATTTGGACAAACAGGTGGTTTCAGATAAGCCATTTTCTTTGTTTTTGGTGAGTTTTTTTTAAGGGGGTGGGGGGGTGCTACCTCTTCTTCTGTGATGTTCCTGTCCATTTGCCCTAATCCTGCTCATCCCAATCTCTCCACCCCAGCCATGTCCAGGCACATCATGAAACATCCTCTGTGTCAGTAGGTAACAGGTAATATTAGTCCCTGCAGTGGATTCAGATTTCCCCTAAACACAGAATCTGAAACATTCTACCCTCACTCAGCTCATCAAAGCACACTTAAAGCGTCAGGATAATATGCTACCCGTAGTTTTGAGTGTGCATTGTGTTTTGAGGTATTAAACAGACTGATAGATTCTGATGGCTATTTTTGAATCAGTATTCTTTCGCAATTTTTGCCATTTTCTATGGATATCATCTCAATTTCTCTGACTGTCATGGCTGACCTGTATGGTGTAGTTGGAGCGGGTGGGCAGGGAGCTCATGTCCTCTTCATCATCGGAGTCCTCCATGTTGGCGTCAGGCTGGATGCTCTCCATGGTGTCCGTCTTCTTCAGCTCTGACTTGTAGAACTTGCTGGTGTCATACAGGGCCGGCATGTACTTGAACGTCCGCACCTGTCAGCCAAAGTGTGCACACAGAGTTACGTCCGCACCTGTCAGCCAAAGTGTGCACACAGAGTTACGTCCACACCTGTCAGCCAAAGTGTGCACACAGAGTTACGTCCACACCTGTCAGCCAAAGTGTACACACAGAGTTACGTCCGCACCTGTCAGCCAAAGTGTGCACACAGAGTTATGTCTGCATCTGTCAGCCAAAGTGCACACAGAGTTACGTCCGCATCTGTCAGCCAAAGTACACACACAGAGTTATGTCTGCATCTGTCAGCCAAAGTGCACACACAGAGTTATGTCTGCATCTGTCAGCCAAAGTGCACACACAGAGTTATGTCTGCATCTGTCAGCCAAAGTGCACACACAGAGTTACAGATAACAATCACAGGGGCAGGACAGCCTAGGGGTTAGACCATTCAGCTGGTAGTTTGACAGGCCAGATTCAAGCCACCATGGAGATGCCCACTCAAGTGGATCTTTGCCCTGGAATTAACATCAGTACTAATGCCACTCCCCTGAAAGTCCTTCAGACAAGACTTCACTATAAACCAATTTTATGTATTTGTATGAATGCATGCAAAACATCTCACATATCCGTAAAAACTCAATTCATCTTTGGAGGAGTAGACCATTATGCTTGTAGAGAATGGAGGACAACAGAGACAAGAGAGAGAGAGCCATCCCTCCTTATCTCATTTCCCATAGCTGTCAGCACACACAGCTCCCATTCTCTGCTAACTTTCTGTTTTCAAGTTTTCCACGTTAATTCTTTAACGACAAGAAAGATTGAAAGTCGTTTTTACCAGCTATGCAGCTGGATGTTGTAGTACATACAAAACGTTAAACTAAAACTGTCATGTATCTGCGACACAACAACCTGAACTTTGGTATGCCTGACAGCAGCAATTCAGTGAATCAAATTTACCCATCTGCGCTAGATAATGACTGAAAGTTTACCAAGAGCTTAAACCTTTGACATCTGCTGATAAAAAATTATATACAACAACTATTTTTCTCATTTTTCTTTATTTTAATTTCACATCAACTTCTCTTTTGTTTTCTCTGCACCAAGTGTGCATGTTGAGTCAAGCTTGCTTTCACATCAACTTCTCTTTGTTTTTCTCTCTACCAGCATGAACATGGAGTCAAGTTTCCACCAGTCACAGCTGACAGACCTGGGGTGTGGAGTGGAGAGCAGAGCTGGTGTCACTGTCTGCGCTGTGGGAGGCGGTGTCGCTGTGCCCGTCCTCACTGCCCCGCCCCCCCACACTGCTCTCCATCAGCAACTCCAGCCGCGCTATCATGGAGTAGGGGTCACGCTCCATGAACGCCTGAGACAGAAAAATAAATGACAACAAATAAACCACAGCACAATACTGTCGTCAGTAGGGGGCTTAGTAGGTGGTGTCCTGCGTATGTTAGCTCAGAACAGGCACCACTGAACACCACCAAAGTGACTCAGCAGAAGTGCAAGGCCCCTCTGGCTGGTGGCTCCACAGTGGCCTAATATTGATAGGTTCCCTGTGAGTTCCTGACCCTGAGGATGATACATAACGAATCTGGGTATGGCTATGGTGGGGGAATTGAAATGAGTGGTGTGGGAACAGCAGGACGGGGCATCACAGAAGATGAGGAAGCAAAAAAATTTTTAAAAAATAAAAAAAATAAACCACAGCATACTGTCTTCAGCTCTAGGCTTTCTTCAGTCTAGGCTTTTTCTTTATGTGCCTGTCTACACACAGCTACAGAAAAATCATGTTTGTTGTTGTTGTTTTGTGTTGAAGAAATGTCATAGTTCTTCCTCAAAAACAATTTGTGTGTGTTGAAGAGTGTGTGTGTGTGTGTGTGTGTGTGTGTGTGTGTGTGTGTGTGTGTGTGTGTGTGTGTGTGTGTGTGTGTGTGTGTGTGTGTGTGTTGTGGGTGTGGGTGATTCTCCATCTCCCACAAAGAGAGAAGGCATTTAATCTTGAATCATGTGTGCATGCGTGCGTGCGTGCATGCGTGCGTGCGTGTGTGTGTGGGCATGCATGTGTGAGGATTTGTCTGTATCTATTTCTGGGGTCTACACCTGTATATTCATGACTTTGACCAACCTACTTGCCTCTCTCCCTGTCTCTAGATCTTAACTCCCGGCACTATCATTCTGACGAAAAAGATGAACACACGAATTGATCTCCACACTCCACACTTTCATAGCTGTCATCATACCCCCAAAACACACAGTCTCTCACTACACCACTATGTGACAAGGCAGGTGACAGATCCCCCTGCTTCAACAGCAGCAGCAGCAGCAGCAAGGCACAGCACAAACCTGCACATGGAAAGTGCCCTGGCGACAGCGGTCCAGCCAGTCGGTGATCAGCTCCAGGCGTGACTTGTCATCCAGAGGCCCGTGGTAGCAGACACAGGCAGCGGTGATGAGGGCGTCGCCCGGCCCCGTCAGCAGATGGCGCCGCGCTTTGCGCAGCTCCGAGCGCCAGAGGAAGTGTTGCATGGACATGTTCTCCATCAGGTTGCTGGCTCTGGCGATCCTGCGTTCTATGGCCTGCAACCAACAGGTACAGCATTGACTGCTGTGCCACTGACTGTGTGACTCCCACTGTTACCCTGTCGTTCACTTATCTTAGAGTCTGTCGGAATATGCTTACACATATATATACCACATTCGCTTATATTCTCATTCTCTCTCTCTCTCTCTCTCTCTCTCTCTCTCTCTCTCCTCTCTCTCTCTCTCTCTCTCTCTCCCACACACACACATACACATCACATCACATCACATCACATCACATCACATCACATCACATCACATCACATCATATCACATCACAAGAACACAAGATCCAATCATACAACCACCTCTTTCCATGCTATGAACTTAACTGTGTATGAATACTGTAGTCACATGAATAAGTCAACGGAAAGAACTACTAGTCAACAGAAAGACCTACTGTACAATGAACTGAGCTGAGTATAAATACTTTAGTCACATGAATAAGTCAAATGAAAGAACTACTAGTCAACAGAAAGACCTACTGTACAATGAACTTAGCTGTGTATGAATACTGTAGTCACATCTATGAGGAAGACAAGCTGAAGGCACTGACTGACCTGGATCTGCTTTTCGATGGCCTTAGCCTCCTTGAGGGCCTCCTTGTGCTGGCCTATGGTGGTCTCCAGGCCTGACTTGATGCGGTGAGCCTCCACCCGCAGCTGACCCAGTTCTGCCTGCGCCTGTGCAACCAGCCATGTGTCTCAATGTTCAACCAACCATACATGTCTCAATGTACAACCAGCCATACAGGTCTCAATATCCAACCAGCCATACATGTCTCAATGTTCAACCAGCCATACATGTCTCAATGTTCAACCAGACATGTCTCAATGTTCAACCAACCATACATGTCTCAATGTTCAACCAGCCATGTCCCCAATGTCCAACCAGCCATACATGTCTCAATGTCCAACCAGCCATACATGTCTCAATGTTCCAACCAACCATACATGTCTCAATGTTCAACCAGCCATACATGTCCAATGTCCAACCAGCCATACATGTCTCAATGTCCAACCAGCCATACATGTCTCAATGTCCAACCAGCCATACATGTCTCAATGTTCAACCAGCCATACATGTCTCAATGCACAGTGCTCACTATGTCTTCTATGTTCAACCAGCCAGCCATACCTCTTCTTATGAAACTGGACATCTATACCTTACAGAATGTACCTGAACAACATAGGCTCAGTTCAACAAAGAAGAAAAGCATCTTTCTTCTACCCCCACTCAACTAAAACAAAAACAAAATTAACTGTACTAGTCGAGGGGTTGTCTTTTTTTTTTTCAGGATGAATAAATCTGCTGTACAGGATGTACATTTACCAAAATTCATGTTACATGTACACAAACCTGAATATTAAACAGTTGATACAATTAAACTCTCATTCTCATACAGGGAACTGACACACTTGACTTCCTGTTTATCAAGGAATTTGGCAAAAAATGGGCTGAAATGGGTAGGTATGTTTGAAATGTAATTTTTCTCATACCATAGAACACATCTGCATAAAATTTTAGGATGATGTTGGCAAACGGTTGTTACATATGTTGCATTATTTTTCTTACATGTCTGTGTTATGTGTCAAAGACATCAGATTATTTTGCCTACAATTATGACATCATATCTAGTACACAACACAAAACACAACTGTGTGAGTGGTGTTTTGCATGTATTCTGTGTGAAAATACAGCAACACTAAACATAGAATAAAAAAAAAAACACAGAACATGCTTTATGCATTAAAAAAAAACCCCTTTTTTAAAAAGTGACTTGATGCTACACTGTCAACTGCGCCACACCAACAAACTTCAGCAGAAATTAGACAAACACTTTCCTGTGGTGTTCAGTGTGCATGCGCATGAAAAATGGTTTCATTGGCCAAACTCCGCTTCTAAAAGTATCATATGATGACACTGCACATAACCACGCTCTGTGAGTATCAGCCTACATTGCTTACGGCATGTAGAATGACAATATTTACACAACTGCATACACATGGGGACTGGATGAAAAAAAGCATATGAATGCTTATTCCATTATCCTCGATATAAAAGAATAAATAAATAAATAAATAAATAAAGAAGATTTTTGTCGTTGTTTTGTTTGAATTTTTTGCTTTTCCCTTTTCTTTTTTCCTTTTGTTTCTTGTTTAAACTGTTTTCAGCATGAAGTAACTGGAGCTAAATAATAATAATAATAAGGTTTAAAAAAGAGTAACTGGCGGTCTTACCCTGGTGAATTTGGACTCTGCCTCCAGGAGGTTTTTGAGGTGGGGTTGCATCTTGCGGTAGATGGTGGAGTACTGGTGGATGGCGATGACCCAGCCACACAGCACGGCTGCCGCCCTACTGGCCCTCCACATGGAGTGCACCTGCCACACGCACGCACGCACGCACAGACAGGCACGCACGCACGCACACACGCACACACACACACACGCTTTTCGTAAGAGTAGGTCATCGTGTGCCGGTGGGAATACATGACATTTACAAAACTGCATACATACGGGGACTGGATGTAAAAAAAGCACAAGAGTACTTATTCCATTATCCTCAATATGAAAGAATAAAATAAAATATATAAAATAAACACACACACACACACACACACACACACACACACCGTCACCTACACTCACTGTGTTGGGGGTCAACAAATAATGGCTCAGTGGTCTACAGGTAACGCACCTGCCTAGAAAGCAAAAAGAAGCGAAAAGTCCGGGTCAGAGTGTGCAGTGGTTCAAATCCCGTCTGGGCCCAAAACTTCCCCCCTCCCCCCCATCCATTAGACCATGAGTAGTGGTCTGGATGCTAATCTTTCAGATGAGACGATAAATTGAGGTCTCGTGTGTTACACATCATCATTTAACACATGTAAAAGAACCCACGGTGACAAGAGGGTTGTCCTGGAAATTATGTAGAAAAAAGCCACTCTGATAGGGAAATAAATACAGTTGCAAACAGGAAAAACAAAAAAAAATCAAATAATGGGTGGTGCTGCACTTGTGGCGACGCGCTCTCCCCGGGGAAAGCAGCCCGCAGAGAAATCTGCTGTGACATGAAGTGGTATAAAATAAAAAATAAAATAAAAAATGTTCTCCCCTGACCATACAGTTGGCAGCAGTCATAACATGAATGGTCCATGCTCAACAAACATAAGATTGACTGAGCGCTGTAAGGTGTACTCAAATGATATTTTAGGAGCGTTGGAAAGGAATTTTGATACAAAACATTTTCTCTGTGTGTGTGTGTGTGTGTGTGTGTGTGTGTGTGTGTGTGTGTGTGTGTGTGTGTGTGTGTGTGTGTGTGTGTGTGTGTGCGTGCGTGCGTGTGTTTGTGTGAGTGTGCGTGTGTGTGTGTGTGTGTGTGTGTGTGTGTGTGTGTGTGTGTGTGTGTGTGTGTGTGTGTGTGTGTGTGTGGGTGTGTGCGTGTGTGTGTGTGAGTGTGTGAGTGTGTGTGTGCGTGTGTTTGTGTGTGTGATAAATCCTGTAATCTGTAATTTCTTTACAATACTGGTAACAAACAGATTATTTTTTTTATAAAGAGACCCAACTCACAGTATAGAGAAGGCAATCAAAGAGGAAAGGAGAAACACATCAAAGACAGGTAAAAAAAAACAACACCCTAACAATATCACAGAGTCCAACACCTAAACTACTGCCAACCTCCAGAGAACAGCAGAGGACAGACAGGGATGGCCCAACATCAGACAATAATCTCATGGCCAAGAGTCAAAGACTGACAGATACTTACACATATGTGCAACAAGTGTCCACTTTGTCTCACCTGGAAGTCCGGGTTGTTGACAACGCGTTTGAGCTCCTTGAAGATGCCCTCAGGGATGTGGTCTTTGTCGTAGAAGATGAGCTGCTCCAGGAACTGCTCGTCCATCATCATGGTTCGGGCCTCCTCAAACCTGCAACACCACCCAGCCACACACAGGTGCAGGGGGAACACTGTCTGCACCTCTCTTGCCTGTGTCTGCCTCTAGTCTGGTTATGGTGTGGTGGTCTCCTGGAACTAGGTGTCTTTTGTCTGTGTCTGCCTCTAGTCTGGTTATGGTGTGGTGGTCTCCTGGAACTAGGTGTCTTTTGTCTGTGTCTGCCTCTAGTCTGGTTATGGTGTGGTGGTCTCCTGGAACTAGGTGTCTTTTGTCTGTGTCTGCCTCTAGTCTGGTTATGGTGTGGTGGTCTCCTGGAACTAGGTGTCTTTTGCCTGTGTCTGCCTTCAGACTGGTTATGGTGTGGTGGTCACCTGGAACTAGGTGTCTTTTGCCTGTGTCTGCCTTCAGACTGGTTATGGTGTGGTGGTCACCTGGAACTATGGGTCTTCAAATCATACTGTAAAAATACTGGGACTCATTGGGTTTTTTTTGTGCAATCTTTAAAGAAATATTCCTTACAGCCGTACTAAAAAGAGGATTTTTTTTTAAGTCTAAAAGAGCAAGCTGTTCAATAAAACCACTCAGGAATTATACTTTTGTTTAGCTTTCTTGACTCCATTATGACAGCAGCTGATATCAATGGAGGGCACCTGTATTTGGTGGAGAAACTATTCAGAGAGGTATCCTTATAATTCCTACAAAGTTATGGGGAAAAAAAGAAGTATTAGAGTCAGACTATGGGGGGTGATAAAAACAAACTCACAGTCAGCATGCACTATCATTGTGAAACAAGAAAATGACAGAAACTAAGTCTGACTCTGAATGCAGTCCAGCTACCCCCCCCCCCAAAAAAAAAAATAACAGCAAAGGTATTTCAGTTAACACGCTTTCATGCGCATGAAAACCAACGGACGCACAGAGTGATTTCTCTACCATTCAGAACAGTTCAGCATGCTCTAAGAGGAAAGAGGAAGGAGGCAAGAAAAGCAGAGGGAACTCACGTCTGGGGTCGTCCCATCATCAGACAGAGGGCGTCGGTGAGCAGCATCACCTGGGCAGGGGGGGAGTTGTAGGACTTGAGCTCTTCAATGGCGTGTTTGTCCAACGACTTCAGCGCTGTCTGGGCTGCTATGTACACGGGTTCACCTGGCAGACCATACCCAACAACAAAAATGAACGCAAAAAATCTCAAAAGCAGAAAATGCAAAATTGACCAGTTTGACGAAAACCAAAACACTGAAATGTTAGTGTGGAAGTCTTACTGGTCAAATAAAAATATGAAGCTGATGACCTCAACATGACCCTTATCACAAAATGAGTCTGATAAATAAATCCTGATGAACAAATCATTTACTATCTGACATTCTCCTTGGCAGATGCACACCAAAAAGGAGCCAGGTATGCTATGGCATTGCTTTTCAAATTTGCGCATAATAATGCAGTGTGTGTGTGTGTGTGTGTGTGTGTGTGTGTGTGTGTGTGTGTGTGTGTGTGTGTGTGTGTGTGTGTGTGTGTGTGCCTTTGCATGCATGCATGCATAACTGCGTGCATGCATATGTGTGTGTGTGTGTGTGTGCATGCGTGTGTGTGTACATGCATGCATGTGTACCTCCACATGTACATTCATGATTGTATGTGTCTTTTTGTCTGTACACGGACACTTTTTTAACAGACGCAGCACAACAAAACAAAACAAAACAACATCAACAAAAGGCAGGTGCAGACAAAAGCCTCCTTTTCATCAAGACGGCTTGATGAGAAAAAAGCAAATTTATTGCTTACTCAATGTACCATCTGGAAATAAAATGTTGACTTGACTTGACTTGACTTGCTGCTCACCTTGTCAAACTCGGACTGTGCAGACCTCCTCAGCCTGTCCAGAGGTCCCTGCAGCTCTGCTATCTGGTCCTCCTGCACCTTGCACTTGTCCAGAGCCTGATATGTACACACACACACACACACAGACATGCACACACACAGACACACATGTGCACACACACACACACACACACACACACACATGTGCGCGCACACACACACTCGCATGCACACATGCACACACATTCACATGCACACACGCGCACATGCATGCACACACACAAACCCACACATGCATACAGACATGCAAAATTACAAAACTGCATACACACGGGAACTGGATGAAAAAAAAAAAAGCACATGAGTGCTTATTCCATTGTCCTTAAAATGTATAAATAAATAAAATAAAAATAAACAAACACAAATGAATCACACACACACACACACACACACACACACACACACACACACACACACACACACACACACACACACACATCACACACACCCACACCCACACACACCACATCACCCACCCCCACCCACCCTCCACCCCACACACTCTCCCTCACACACCTGGATGTAGTCCTGTTTCTGCTGTTCCACATGCTCCACCAGGCTGTGGACGTTTTCAGTGGCGGCTCTGTGTCGAGGGGTCAGGTCAGACACCTCTCGGCGGAAATCGGAAATGCTGCCGAAAGCTTCGTTGATCTTGCCCAGAGCCTGTTCATACTTCACCGCCTTGGCCTGAAAGTGAGGGACAGAAACTCTTCACCACACACCATGATGGGACAGGATAGCCTAGTGGTCAGAACATTGTGCTCACATTTTGATGACCTGGGTTCAATTCTTGTTTGAGGGGATTTTTCCCCTGGAGTTAACATCGGTGCTAACTCCACTCTCCCAACATGTCCTTCAGATGAAACTATAAACCGAGGCCCAGTGTATGAACGCATGCATAACATCTTGTGCACATGTTAAAACATGTTTTGCTTTTTGGAAGAGTAGGCCATTGTGTGCAGATGGGAACAGATGACAACATTTACATAACTGCATACACATGGGGACTGGATGTAAAAAAGCACATAAGTGCTTATTCCATTATCCTCGATATAAAAAATTAGGAAAAAAAAAGATCAGCTGGCAATGACTGCAGTCACGGGTCCTGTCATTTCAGGACTCCTACCCTTTTTAAAGTTAAAAAAAGAATTGACCATACATTGTAGGCAAAGTAAGTAACTAAAAGTGACTGTTATAATATGATGTTAGGCTCTGTTATAAATGGGAATAAAAACAGGAAAACATACGTTTGAAGACACACTGTTTTTACACACATCTACCATGTGCTTTTATCACAACATCCCCCCCCTCTC
Organism: Stramonita haemastoma; assembly: GCA_030674155.1. Classification (NCBI taxonomy): domain Eukaryota; kingdom Metazoa; phylum Mollusca; class Gastropoda; order Neogastropoda; family Muricidae; genus Stramonita; species Stramonita haemastoma. Next base: position 82,978,630 of record CM060317.1, read on the forward strand.
TCTCTCTCTCTCTCTCTCTCTCTCTCCCCCTCCCTCCCTCCCTCTCTATGTGTGTGTCTCTCTCTTTCCTAATTTAATATATCTTTTCCACATTCTTCACTAAACAAAGTTAGATTCTCAGGACTAAAAGTGCACACATCTTGCTGTCAGCTCACCATAACCATGCTACAGAAGACAAGACACATATTCATCACCGCTATTTTCTAGCGCACATTACCTGTTCAATCTTCCCCACGTAGGCAGCCACGACCCTGAAGATGTGGACAAACTCCAGGAAGGTGAGGGGGGAGTAGAAGCGCAGCGGTTCCTTCTGGTGGCAGTACTGCCGCTCCACGGCCGCTTTGGCTGACAGGTGAACGTAGGCCATGGCGTCGCTGGCCATCTTGATCTGCTCTGAGCGCCGCGCGTTGTTCCAGGGAATCTTCACCTGAAAGCCCAGAGGGAAGACTCTTTAATGCTGTGTGTGGGTGTGGGAAACTAGCGATGGATGACAGGCTTTCAGAGTTTAAGTTCAAAGAAATGGCTGTAAAAGTTAAAGTTATGTGTTGACACTTTAAAATCCAAACTAGTGATGGATGAGAGGATCTTAGTGTTGAAGTGAAATGGGGTGGTTGTAAAAGTTAAACTAATGTGGTGACGCTTTTAAATCCAACCTCAAGAACACGTTTGTTTCAAACCTAAGATTTTTTCTCTCTTGTTTTCATCTCCTATCTGTCCCTGCCTTCAACATCTGAAATCCGCATTACCCTACCAAAGTGTATCATGTTTATGTGTGTGTGTGTGGATGTGTGTGCATTCAAATTTGTTAAAACTATCAATTGTTATTGGTTGCTTGTGTGTTGTATAGGTCGAATGCAAGTGCTTTGATTATTTTTTGCAAGATATAGTACTATATAAATTCCATGTATCATTATTATCATTATTATTGATATTGCTTGTCGCACAGAGAACACACTGCTGTCACAGATCACAGAATATGGTGCTGTTGCACAACAACAAAATGTAATCCTGTCACACACCAAGTTTTCAGTTCCCTAATCAACCAGGTCATAACACAATCCCTTTGGACTTCAAAATGAGGCATTTTCTTTCAAACCCTCAGCAACAAAATTAACTACGTACACTTTGATTGCCAACTTCTAGGTTGATTCCTTGAAATACATAACACCCAGTTATATCTATGATAATCTTTTATATTGTTTAAATCAACAACAACGATTATCCCTATAGCCATAAAGAAAATCTAAAGTCATGAATTTCAGCTTTCAGTGCCTGACTTGACACATCATAAAATAAGCCCACATCTAATTTCACTACTTCGACACCTGCAATTGTTTTCCTCCACTACTTTTTCCTCAACAATACTGCAATATGTTGGTGACTTCCAGTCAGCAGTATGCCAGTGATTCAGACCATCCAAAGGTCACTACTGTTCCTGTGCTCTACGCTGACCCCTCCAGTGACTGACCGGGGAGCGGTGGTCCTGCAGCCAGGTGTGGGCCACGCTGGAGAACTGGGTAAAGCCCCAGGGCCGGTACAGGTCGATGCTGAAGGCGCTCTTCACCAGCCCCGGGCACTGCTGCAGCTTGTCATGCAGCGCCCGGAAGTCTGAGGAAAAGCTGTTACCTGGAACAGCAATGAAAAAGCTATTACCTGCCAGAGAAAAAAACAAACTGTTACCTGACAGAAAAAAAAACAAACTGTTACCTGACAGAGCAATGACACAGTCAGTAAGTGAGTCCTCTGATGAACAGGTGCCTGAGAGGACTGAGAGAGGGGGGGTAGTGGAAATGGTATGAGGCCAAAACACAAAGACTAGAGAGAAAGAAGTGGTTACCTGGCAGAGTAATGACACAGTCAGTGAATCAACTGATGAACAGTAGCCTGAGAAGACTGAGAAGGCAGGGGGAGGGGAGGGGTATGAGGCCCAAAACACAGAGACTAGAGAGAAGGAAGCTGTTACCTGCCAGAGCAGTGAAACAGTCAGGGAATCCCCTGATGAACAGGAGCATGAGAAGACTGAGGGGGGGGGGGGGGGGGGGGGGTATGAGGCCCAAAACACAGAGACAAGAGAGAAGGAAGCTATTACCTGCCAGAGCAGTGAAACAGTCAGGGAATCCCCTGATAAACAGGAGGCCAGGACTGAGAGGGGGTGGGAGGAGTGGTATGAGGCCAAAAACACAGAGATCAGAGACAAAAATCGTGTGGGATGTTCAATACCATAGGAGGCAAACTGGATGAAAACTGTCCTGACCAAAAAAATGCACTTCAGAGACACAGCATGAGAAGAAGGTATTGCTTAAGGCACATGGCAGAAAGTATCATAACTGCATTTCAGGACATCTGGGGGAAAAGACAATGGGCAGCTTGGCTCCTGCCAAAGACTGTGTCCGTCATTGATGCCAGCTAACTGCTACGGCCTACACTGACCCTTTGTTATGCTTTGACACATTATGTTAACACTGTCTCCAGCCACAACAAGCTCCTGACACAGCAGCCTGCACTCTCCCTTAAAAGGGATAAAAGAACCCTCTCTAAAGTCAGAATATTGCTGCCAGTATCTCACATACATGCACACACGCATGCACACACGCATGCACACACGCACACATGCACGCACAGACACACACACACACACACACACACACAGAGTACATAAATGATGGTCTCACAGTGATTCCCAGGTGGGACAAGTAAGTTCAATGAAGTTGCTTAGAGCCCCACCAACCGCACAGGCCATAAAGTTAAAAGTTAAAGTCTGTCCCGAGCCATAAGGCTCATCAGGCCGGTGCTTATCCCGGTTTCTGTGGCGTTAAGCGACTGAGAGTCATAGACTCCCCCCTGGATAGGACGCCAGTCTATCGCAGGGTTAACCCCCAACACTAGGTTGGTACCCCTTTTACACCTGGGTGGGGTGAGAAAATAGCCGTAAAGTGCCTTTTCCAAGGGCACAACGCCATAGCGGAATAGCTGGGATCGAACCCGCAACCTTTAGATTACGAGTACAACGCCCTAACCACTAGGCCACAGCGGCGGCTGCACAGGCCATAAGTAAGTCAGAAATCATAGAAAACATTTTGTGTGAGGTGACCCCACAGGGTGACCAAGCTGGGAACATACAAATGCAACAACAACAACAACAACAACAACAGTACTTTTTTTTTAACAAGAACAGCACAGGGGAGACTATTCTCCCTCACCTTTGTAGTTCAGGCAGACAACGATGTGCAGATTCTGCCGCACACGTTTGACAAATCTTTCAAAGGCCTGTTCAATCTTGTCCACCCTCTTGGTCTGCACCCCCCCGGCATCATGTGTCCCACAATGCTCTGCATTTCCTCCTCAGAATAGAGGCCTGGTGATGTTCCTGTCAGCACACACAGCACGAGTTCATGTCTGTGAGGACATGTGGATCTACAGGGTCACATACTGGGTGTTGTTGTTTACACATTTTCATAAATGTGTACAAAAACATGCATACACCAACACAAGCATGTGCACACCATACACACGCATGCATGCATGCATGCATACATGTACACACAAATATGTGCACGCACGCACGCACGCACGCACGCACGCACGCACGCACTCACACACACACACACACACACACACACACACACACACACACACACACACACACACACACACACACACACACACACACACACACACACACACAAACACTGAGTGAAGGACAGTGAGAAAGAAAGAGCGAGAAATACATATATTCAATTTTTTAAACACACAAACACGCATGCACACGCACACGCACGCAGGCATGCACACACACACACACGCACACACACACACAATTAATAAAGGGCATCTACTCTTTACATACTAGTCCCCTTTTCTATCCAGACCTCAACCCCCCTCCTCCCCTGAAAACAGCTGTAAGAAATACTCCAGCTGACACCCTCCTTCCCCACCGGACCACGAAAGAAGTTCAAACTGAAAGCGATGTATGCATGTCTGTCTTCTTTTCTTTTTTTTAGATCAGATTTTCAGTTTTTCCATTGTACAACTAGGGAATGATAAAATGATACATGTCTGTCCAAAATGGCCCACCCCACCATAACCAACATTGCAGGTAACAGAGACACCTGTGGCTCCCATATCCATCCCATCATACCAACAAACACTGCAGGTGACCGGTAGTTCCCATACCCACCCCGTCATAACCAACACTGCAGGTGACCCAGACACCTGTGGCTCCCATACCCACCCCATCATAACATCAAACAGGTGACAGACACCTGTGGCTCCCATACCCACCCCATCATAACAAACAGGTGACAGACACCTGTGGCTCCCATACCCACCCCATCATAACAAACAGGTGACAGACACCTGTGGCTCCCATACCCACCCCATCACAACAAACAGGTGACAGACACCTGTGGCTCCCATACCCACCCCATCATCACAACAAACAGGTGACAGACACCTGTGGCTCCCATACCCACCCCATCATCACAACAAACAGGTGACAGACACCTGTGGCTGCCCTACCCACCCCATCATAACAAACAGGTGAAAGACACCTGTGGCTGCCATACACACCCCATCATAACAACAAACAGGTGACAGACACCTGTGGCTGCCATACACACCCCATCATAACAAACAGGTGACAGACACCTGTGGCTGCCATACACACCCCATCATAACAACAAACAGGTGACAGACACCTGTGGCTGCCATACACACCCCATCATAACAAACAGGTGACAGACACCTGTGGCTGCCATAACACACCCATCATAACAACAAACAGGTGACAGACACCTGTGGCTGCCATACCCACCCCATCATAACAAACAGGTGACAGACACCTGTGGCTGCCATACACACCCCATCATCACAACAAACAGGTGAAAGACACCTGTGGCTGCCATACACACCCCATCATAACAACAAACAGGTGACAGACACCTGTGGCTGCCATACACACCCCATCATAACAAACAGGTGACAGACACCTGTGGCTGCCCTACCCACCCCATCATAACAAACAGGTGACAGACACCTGTGGCTGCCATACCCACCCCATCATCACAACAAACAGGTGACAGAGACACATGTGTTTCCCATACGCACCCCTGGCCATGAGGGCAGACACGTCAGGCAGGAATTGATCCCCCAGGTCCTCGTGCACCAAGAGCACGGTGGGTTTACCCACCACGCCCGCGTGGTGACAGCTTCGCTTCATGTGTTCACACACCACGCGGTAGTTGTGGCCCAGGTCTGCTTGGGCCTTGGGTTCAAACAGCTGAAGACACACACAAGTGTTAGTCATTTTCTGGGCATTTTCCTGTGTAACACAGGTCTGTTCACCACCACACTTTGAAACAAGAGGTGAGGGCAGACACCTGTCTGTCCTATAAACAGCATGATTCAGTCATGGGTCCAGGGCCCAGTGCTAAAACGATCCCCTTTCTTTTACCATGTCCAAGAGCGGTCAGTTTCTGCTATAACTAGCACCAGCTGGGATGGAATGGTTAGCAGCTGAGAGTAGCTGGAAGTGGGGAAAACTGACCGCTGTGTACAGGCTGTGTGGTTCTGATCACAGGGAACCCTGTTCACATCTGGCAGTGATCGCTGAGCTACAGCCGCTGGCAGACTGCTACAGGAAACATACTTCACAGTGTGTATAAACACAACCTACACTCTTCTCATTGTAAGCAACGATGCAATAAAATTCAATCTGCATAAAAAGCTAGTCTTTCAGATCAGACGATAAACTGAGGTCCCCTGTATTACACAAAATTGCTTAAAGCATGTCAAAGAACCCACAGCAACAAGAGAGCTGTCCCTGGCAAAACTCTGTAGAAAAAAGCCACTCTGATAGGGAAGAGTTGCAGACAGGAAAGAAAAAATAATGGGTGGCGCTGCTCTTGTGGCGACATGCTCTCTTTGGGGAGAGTGGTATGAATTTCATACGAGATATCTGCTGTGACTTAAAGTGGTTTATAATTGTAG
>CM060317.1:82989617-83084617 GCA_030674155.1 Stramonita haemastoma
TTACTGGTATGTTAGTACTACCACTACTGAGTGAAAAACATAATTTTTTCCCCTAAATATGTTTGATGAACTTTTGTCAAGCTCTTATGTAATAACCTTTTAATCTTGTGCAGACATATTCAACAGTAAGTTTCCATTAACAAGTCAACCTGTAATGTCTTTGAATCAAATCAGTCAGCATACAGAAAAAAAACACAGTTCAAAAAGTGCTGTCTACAGTCCTAAAAATTGTCCATAGGCAAATGAAAGGCTAGTTTTCCTCATAGCCATGTTAGACCTCAGCACAGCATTACACACATTGGATACTTCTATCTTGCTTAAAGTGTTAAGAGTAGTAGTCACACTAGGTATTTGTGGTGTAATCCTTGAAGGGTTTACATTTTAACTCAGAGATAAATGCCTGTCAGTCTTTATAAATCAAACAGAATCAACACCAAGTCCCCTTGTCTATGGTTTACCACAAGGCTCAGTGCTAAAACCAGTCCTGCTCACCCTTTATTTTTCTTCATAAATTTCCTTCTTGGGGCAGGAAAATCTGGTTGTTAGAGCATTGAGCTTGCAATCTGAGGGTATGGATTTGATTCCCCACCAAGACACCTATTTGAGAAGATTTTTTTTCTCTCCTGGAATTAACATCAGTACTAACTACACTCCCCCAAAAGTCCTTCAGATGAGCCTGTAAACTGAGATCCCATGTATGAAAACACAACATCTTGCTAACCTGTTCTGTCTTTTTTGGAAGAGTAGGCTTGTAGTGTGGTAATAGGAAAAGATGACAAAATTTCAAAGTGCATGCACACTGGTGTGATATCTAAACTCATTCTGATAGTGGAATGTGATAACATCAATATCGAGCAAACAGCTGCAACCCAAACATCTCACCACTGCTGAACCTCACAGCTGTAGCTGAGGAACAGAACAAAACAGAAAACAGCGACAAAACTCCCTTCTGTTTTAAAAAAAATACCCCACTGGATAGAAACAGGTTATTGCCTTAGCACACACTGTAAGGAGACAACCCAATCATTGACCTTTGGGAAAAAAATCTTTTTCTTTTATCTTTTTTGTCAATAACTGACCTGTCAGAAGTGACCCATCACATGCCTGAACACAGCATGAACACACACAGAACACAGGCTGAAGCAATGACGATGTCTACATGGTGAAGTGAAGAGGACAACATACCAACACTGGATGACTGGGACTGAGCGGTGCAGTCCTGTTTCTGTTCCCAGCTCTCGGCTTCCAGACTAGCCCCTAACAAATCAGGTGTGGCCTTGGGGGAATCTACCTCAGCAACAGTGCAACACACACACACACACACACACAGGTGCAGGTGAGCCAGTGAAGCATCAACAACACAGGTGACTTCTTCACTGCTGTCAACAACGCACTGACCATTACTATGAGTTCATAACAACACACACACACACACACATCTGTGTCAATATGAATTCAACAGTGTAGTGCACTCACACATACCATCATGTCTAGTCACATCTTTAGGATAGGTGCATTCGAAACGTGCTACAACAATAAAATCTTTTTCAATGCCTCAACATCTCCAGTTTTTCCTTCCAACTGAATCCTGTCTCTTCTTCAATGATTTTTTAAAAATTGTAAAATGCACTTTAAGATGCACTTGTCTACAATGAAAAAAGGTAATGTGATAAAAACAATTATGGAAGTCAAGATCATTCTATTCATCTTAAATACTTGTCTATTAGGAGAAAATAAAACATGATATAAACAAATAATGAAAATCAAATCAATCAATTGCAAATAATGAAAATCAAATCAATCAAATGATCTACCAAGGTACAGTGAAAAGACAAGGCCTCATCACCACTGTGACAAGTGGAAAAAGTATGGGTTATCCTTTCCCTTTCTACCCTGAATGTCGATAATCAGATGGCTGACTGGTCAGTGTTTTCAGTCATCCCTTGCTTGACCTGTGCTTCATTCTCCTCTATACCAAGGGTCCTTCATTATCCCTTAGCTGTGGTCTTTATGGGTGTATGCTTTCTCCTTTCTTATTTCTTTCTTTTTCTCATTGGATTCCTCGTTTACTTCTTGTTTTGTCTTAGATTATTTTTGTTATTAAGAAAAAACTCTTTCAAAGGTCATTTAAAAGAGGGAGGTTTGAGGTTAAAAGTGTCTTTCAATGTAAATGCTCCACCCTCTCTTTTCAGCATTCTTGTTTCTCTCTTGTGTACAGCTTAGACAAACTAACTATTCAATAGTAATGGGTAAATATTGAATCAAGCTCCTCTTTTTCCCCGTAAATCATCAAAATTAACTGAAAGTTTGATATTTTTCCGCATGAGTCACTTAAAAGAAATTTACGAAAGGCACGTGGAGTAAATACAAACATGGCTGAAAAGTACATGTATAACATTGCAAGTATTTACTATATAACACTGCAAGTATCTACTATAAAAAGAAACAGTGCAAAATAAGGAATTTCTGAGGAGTTTCATGAAGTAATGGTCTGACCAAACATAAATAAAAACAGCACAGGAACACATTTGAAGTAGAGGAGAATAATATGATACATATTGCGTATATATGGCAACATCTAGCCCACAGCCCTCTGCATCAGAGACAGTGCAGTGACATAATCTGAAAGCTTTATAGTCAGCATGTGTGTGTGAGTGTGTGTGTGTGTGTGTGTGTGTGTGTGTGTGTGTGTGTGTGTGTGTGTGTGTGTGTGTGTGTGTGTGTGTGTGTGTGTGTGTGTGTGTGTGAATGCATGCATGCATGCATACATGCGTGTGTGTTGTGTGTGTGTGTGTGTGTGTGTGTGTGTGTGTGTGTGTGTGTGTGTGTGTGTGTGTGTGTGTGTGTGTGTGTGTGTATGTGTGTGTGTGTGTGAATGCATGCATGCATACATCGTGTGTGTGTGTGTGTGTGTGTGTGGTGTGTGTGTGTGTGTGTGTGTGTGTGTGTGTGTGTGTGTTGTGTATGTGTGTGTCTCTGGCACTGAAAAGGTTAAAGCCAAGTAGATCAGAAAGACCACAACACTGTCAGAAAGACTCAATTTCTCTTTGCATTGGCAGTCAGGTAACACTCTGCTGAATTTGTCATGTTCAGTTTACTTTCATGGTGTAAAAATGGAGACAGAAAGCACACTATTCTACTGACCATAGACAGACCCAATAATTTTTCAGTCACACCACAGCTAACACATATACAAGGAGAAACAAAGCAAACAACAGCTCCCACACAAGCAAATGAACTCTTTCACCAAAAGCCAAAAGATTATGTCCAATACATGAAAAATAAATGCATGCAACTACATATATAATATGATACAAAAATAAACAAAAATGTCTTATCTCTTATAAATAAAACATCAATAGATTTGATCTGATAACACCTCTGGTACAAAATTCTTTTTTGCTCTTTGGAGAGAAAGGAGGACAGGGGATAAACAAAAAAGGACAGACAAAGAAATCCAAGAATCAACATCACAAATTTTTACACAATTCATAATATGATAATCCTTTCCATGATAGAAAACCTCCAAAAGAAACATCAAGCAAGGCCACAGTACAACAGGACCTGTCTCTATCATAGCAGGGAAATAAAAATACAGGATTCCAACTCACTACTCCCTAAGTACCATCAGTGGTAATTCAAATTTTATGAGAAATTCCACAGAAGGAATATACAGATTTTAGGAAAGACATTAAATAATATAAGTACTGTTTCTTTTTCTGTGTTGATGACCCAGCACAATCTATTTTCACAAATACCCATGGGCATAAGGTTTCGACCAGGTGAAGACATTGATGACATAAAAGGTCTGCCTACCTTCCAAGGCTTTTTGTCAATGTGCTGACAAAGTCTTACCAATATTTTTAATCTTTTACAGAAGCTTGCCGTCAGTCTCCAATGCTGAGCTTAAATACAGTCTCCATACTCCTTTTGAATCTATCACTGGATATGGCAGACATTTTTAAATTATACTTATGCTATCTTTCTCCTACCCTGTCCACAACAGAAGCTCTGTCATTTGATCTGTACCTGCATAAACAGCTACACCCATATCTACAGAAAACAATGAGAAAAAGATGGCTGTAGCTTACCAAAAAAATTGTAGAAGGTAAACCCATGTGCCATTTCTAAAAGCTGTATAATATATAGTTCAAAGACAAGATACATACATGCAAGAGCCTAATGAGTAACATTTCCTAAAGCCATTTAGCTGACTTACCCTTGGCAACCTTCTGTTTTTTATTGCCTTTCTTTCCCTTTTTTCCTGTTCATGAATCAAAGGAGATGTTCAGAGAAGCAGCCATTAGTTTTTACATCCGGTTAGGTCACGTTTCATGCTTCATGTAGGTCGGTTAACACACACAACGCACACAGTTATCACTCAGTCAGTCAACAGCATGTTAATACCAAGTCACATACTCCGGGATACAGGTGTAACACCACCATAGCTATCTTTGGGCTTTCTTTGTTTTTTTTCTATAGACAGCTTTATAGACAGTTAAATACACAAAGTGAGGACAGGGACAAACTGCACGACGCTGGGAACTGCAGGGCAGAACACTCAATCCAGGAGTTACAAAGGGCACAGGTTATATGCACAACAGCCAGGTCAGACAACATCCCAGGTACACACAACTGGGGACAGGCGGTTAGTTACCCAAAGAGCCTGAGGGCAGGCTTTGCTGGCTCCCTGCTGGTCTCCCTTGGCTAGCAGGCATTTTTAAAGATGGCAGCTCACCCAGCTCTGTCAGGTAACAAACGACCTTTTTTCTCTTCAACACTGACATGCCGCATGTCACAACCACTCCTCTCTTTACCTCTCAGTCTGAAAGCTGAATCCTGTACCTGATGTCTTTTATTCTTAACAAAAACAAACTTTGATATAAATCTTAAATACATGTTTATTAGTTCAAGAATCCTCAAGAAAAAACAAACAAAAAAACACCTCATGATGAGGAAGAAAAACCCCAAAGATGCAACAACAACAAAAAAGCGAAGAAAAAAACCAGAAAAATAAAACAAAATAAAATGAATAAAGCCAAACTGAACAAATTATTTCCAAAGTGCAGGTTTTCAGACTTTGTTTTTAATCCCAAAACTCTTTCCTTCTACAAAGTCAACATTGAGCTCCCTGTCCCCTACACTTGCACAGAGCCTCACAGAAAAGAAAACAAAGGTGACACACACCTGACATTGTGGTGTGGGTGCCTGTCTCCTCAGAGGACGTGGATTCATCAGAGCTGTCTTCTGTGGAATCAGACTCCGGGGTGTCGGCTTCTGGACTGGCTCGCATCGTCATGGTGGTCTCCGCCCCCGACTCCGGATCTCCGATTTCTGTTTCTCCGGCCTCTGTCTCGTAGCCAGTGCCGTCCTCTGACCCCGCCTCTGTCATGTCCCCTGCACAGGCCAACAGAGTCACAGCTCACCATGATGTTGTGCACTTTTCAACAACTCCAAGCTTTATGTGAAGTATGCCAATACTCTACTTATTTTCCTGCTGTCTCATACTTCACTTCTTATGCGTTCACTTTTCCACAGCTTTATTCAACATTTTTCTTTGTAGGCAGGTATGAATACAGCAAAGGGAACAAGGAACAACGTGACTGGTTTCTAATCTCTACTGTTGGAAAGACAGGGGACTTGGGTTCAAATCTCAGATTAGCCTGGTGGATCAAGGAAGATTCCCAAGGTCAGCTAATGCTCACACCTACCAATCTCTAGCTCCCCTTGTGTGTATACCTGTGAAGAATAAACATCTTCATGTCTACAAAAATAAAGATCTTCATGTCTACAAAAAATAAAGTTCTTCCATAGTCTAACAATAAATAAAGTTCTTCATGTCTACAAAAATAAAGTTCTTCATGTCTATAAAGTGACAGCTTGAAGAATGTGGTGTTGTGCATATGGAATGCTCTGCATGCAAAGTCACCTCATCAGGACAACCAGCACAATGTGCAGACAAAAAATAAACCTGTTAACAAATATCTTTTCTCCTGATATCTAGACACCACAGTCTTCACGCCACCTTCAGTATACAAAAAAAATCCACAAAAGCAACTAGTAAACATGGAACACTCAACCAAAGGCTCAAACTACGACAACAAAAAAAGACGCAAAACATACACACACTACTACCCCAACACAAGACAACAGATCAGACAGACCCACACAACACTGCCTACCCCAACAGCAGAGGACAACAGATCAGACAGACCCACACCACACTACCTACCCCAACAGCAGAGGACAACAGTCAGACAGACCCACACCACACTGCCTACCCCAACAGCAGAGGACAACAATCAGACAGACCCACACCACACTGCCTACCCCAACAGCAGAGGACAACAGACAGACAGACCCACACTACACTGCCTACCCCAACAGCAGAGGACAACACAGATCAGACAGACCCACACCACACTGCCTACCCCAACAGCAGAGGACAACACAGATCAGACAGACCCACACCACACTGCCTACCCCAACAGCAGAGGACAACACAGATCAGACAGACCCACACCACACTGCCTACCCCAACAGCAGAGGACAACACAGATCAGACAGACCCACACCACACTGCCTACCCCAACAGCAGAGGACATCACAGATCAGACAGACCCACACCACACTGCCTACACACCTATATCTGTGGTGCGGCCCGTGGTGGCGGCAGACAGAGTGACGGAGGTCTCCTGAGAGGGGGAGGCTGAGGACTCCTGCTGCACCTCTGTGAACTCTGAGGGAGTGGCCGTGACCTCAGAGACAGCCCCGCTCACAGGCTCCACTCCTCCTGCAGCTTCCTCCTCATCACTTCCCCCCCCCTCGCTGCCCCCACTGCTCTCCTCGTTCTCGCTGTCAGAGGGGGTGTCGGGGGGCAGGGGAGACCTGTGGGCCCTCATCACTGGCGTGCCGCGGTTCTGCAACAATGTCATGTCATGTCATGTCATGTCATGTCATGTCTGGTGGTGAGGTCTGCTGCTAGCAACTTTTGTGTCAACTGTGTGACAGGACAGACGTTCTGCAACGAAGATGGGAAAAACAGCCTTTTTCCTGACTTCCAACATAACGTGTATAAAAAGTGAAAAATATCACTTTGGCATGAAACTCTCTCTCTCTCTCTCTCTCTCTCTCTCTCTCTCTCTCTCTCTCTCTCTCTCTCTCTCTCTCTCTCTCTCTTCATGTGTCTCTGTGTTGTCTTTCTGTCTCTCTACCTCTGCCTCACACACACACACACACACACACACACACACACACACACACACACACACACACACACACACACACACACATGCACACACACACACACACACACACAGCACACAAAACACACACACATACACGCACACGCACACACACACACACACACACATACACACACAACCACCCACCTATCCATGCATACCCATACTGCACACATACACACCTATGCACACATTCATCCCTTCATACATAAACACTGATGCCCATTCAACATGAACCCTAGCAACACTACACTGGTCCCAAACCAAGGCCTATCAACAAGAAACAAAAGAGTGTCTGTCTGCATGATAGGACTAGTGCCTTTACCAGCTGTGGCTCCTCTGAGATGGCGGCCATTTCAGTCTTGGGGTCATCTCGGGGCATGCAGAAATGCTTCACTGCCAGCTCCTCCAGGGCTGTGCTGAACCAACTGCGATCTGTATTCATGCACACACACACACACATGTACACACACATACATGCACGCATGCACAGACACACACACGCACAGACACACACACGCACAGACACACACATACATGCACACATGCACACACACACGCACGCACACACGCACGCACACACACACACACACACACACACACACATACACACTTTCTTGATTAAAACAAAGTGTCTAATATCAACAATTATCATATCTACAATTATTACAAGTTTTGAAACCAAACCAGCCAGCGTTATATACTATGTGCAAGTGTGGTGACCACCCAAGCTCAAACTAACATATAACAGCTGATTCATAAAAAGCAACATAAGTACAGTCTTTACTTTTCACTGAGCCATTAGAATGCATAAACTTTCTCAGAACCCCCCCACCACTTCTCCTGACCCTTATGGTTGACAAGGACTTGATGCAGGCAACGACAGTAAAGTTGGTTTTATACCCCATTTCAATCTGTATATAGTGGCACAGTTTTAATATGAGTTTTAAAATTTGACAAGGTGACAGCCCCGATATGGTCTGTGTGGTCTGCAGGGCTATAAACAACATGATTGGATACCATTGGACGTATCAAAAAATCACAGGATTAACCCTCTTAGTTCTAAACTGGGATTGGCGGGATTAATCATTCCCTCCCCTGAATCCCGCACCGGGATTTGACGGGATTTACACACAGTAGTTTTCCATCACGCAGTGACCTCCACTGATCGCTACAATATGGGCACAGAGCCTGCTAAGAGTCTGGAAGTAATCATAGCTGCTGGTATGTACTTAGAAGGAGGAAAAGGCAAGCGGGCATGTGTGCCTGACCTGATTTCATGAGAAATGCGAAATCTAGAGGCAATTTATGTTCCGAGAATCCGAATGCAAGAGGGTTAAGGACCAAAAAGTTTTCTTTAGCAGAAGAGCTCACCTTCATCCGACACGAGGCGGTCCCCAAAGTTGCGAGTGCACTCGTGGCACCAGAGCTGAGCCACCACCTTCATCATGGGGGCCGCCACTCCCGGCTCCAGCTTCCCTGTCTGACTGCTCATGCTCACCGTGCGCGACCGCATGGAATCCTGGGACGTCGATCGCCCGTACCCTCTTCCTGCGGGGGGCAGAGGAATGGTTACACTCAGCATATAGCTTTTGTCTCTGCTATGTCATTTAGTGTCATGGTTATACTGAAGAGTACACTTTACATGTGAAAGCTTTTGTTCTTATGGTAAACCTCATACATCTTTGTGTGTTGTTGTTGTTGAGTATTCCCCAGCTTAACTCATTGGATTCCTAACATCACAAAATGACGTGTCCTATGACTGGCTACACCTTTGTTGTTGAGATTACATATACATCCCAGCGGAGATAAACATTTAAGGAATCTTGGCTAAAGTTTCAATTTTTTTAATACTAAGCAGCATTCAATCAAAGGGTAACTACTCATGCTGTTAGACCAACCATTTATCTAAGCTGGGAGATTCTTCGCTGTAATTGTTAACAGATTGGTAGTCCTGTATTTTAATTTTTTTTTTTTTAATCTGATAAATTTATTTTTTGGAAAAGGATACCGGCACAAAAGATGTTTATATTTTCAATAAATATGAAAACTGTTAACCTTAAAACTGATTCTTGAGGCTGAGTCACATACTAGATCTAAGATAATACACAAATTCTGTTTTAATCAGAACTTCTAGCATAAAATATTTCAGATACGACACCAAATATCTCCACTACACTCCATCAAAAATTGAATAACACATATAACAAAAACCAAACAGTACAAAAAGGAAAAAAAAAAAGACCCCAAAAAAAAAAAAGAAAGGACACCTTTCCCACCTGAGAAAATCACCGAAAACACTTACTGGCATCTTCCTTCTCTGCCTTTTTCTTGGTGCGCATTTTGCGGATGCGTGATCGCGGGGACATGAGCATGATGCCCTGCACCACCCTGGCCACGTCGTGCAGGGAGAACATGTAGTGGGCGTGGATGGGGGTCGGCCGCAGCCGCTCCCGCACTGCCTGGTACAGCTCCAACAGACCCAGCGTCAGCGCCTGCCACACACAGCACAACACAGAAATTAATTCTCATACTTTTGAGCAAACACTGCTTTTGAGATATCCAACAGTTCTGTATTCATTTCTGTGTAACAAATGTTTGTACCTTCCACAAGCTATGCACTTCCAAGTGAACAACATTGAGACTTTCTGAGAGTAATGAACACCTAGGTGAAGAGCACACAGCTTTCAATCAACACCTAGGTGAAGAGCGTGATATCAAAGAAGTGCATATAACTTTTACATTTGCTGTTTTTTGTCTGTTTCTTTCTTTGTTTGTTCTTGGGTAGAGCTCTGAGGTTCACCACTGTAAGATCTTGCATATGCAACCCTTTTTGCCCACAACTACTTCATTTACATCATACTTCCCCAGGCAAACTGTGATTAAAGTGGGGCATAGGGTATTCGAAACAAAAATTTTGTTTATAAGCCCATGTTAAAAGTTATGCCATGTATTGAAAGGGTATCACTTATAAACTGTAAAAATCAAAGAACTACTCAGTTTATGTACAGTTGCCATGGAAACAATCCAATATGACCACCAAAACTAAATGACTCAAATTCCTAAACCTTTTTAGTTACACAAGTAGAAGTAACTTGTTTTTACAGACATGGATACAACCTGAATACTTTAAATCAACACAGGAAAATCTCCATAAATGTATCCAGCAATTTTTTAATTCTAAAAAAAACCACATGATTTTGGCCATTTTGGACCAGGTCTAACCTTAACAGAAGTGTCATCAGAGCAGAGAAGATGAGGTAAAAAAGGAGAAACAAAGATAGTGGCCAGAGAGCTATAACAACAACAGCGGTGAAGCAAAAACAAATATAAAAAATATGAATAAATAAATTAATTAAAAACATGAGTGTAAAGGAAGCACGCCTACTTGGATTGGTGGATCGTGGTCTAGGTGGTGATCGCGCCTTGCCTAGAAAACAAAAAGTCCGGGTCGGAGTGTATGGTGGTTCGTACCTCGTTTTGGATCCAAAACTTTTCCCCCATCCATTAGACCCTGGTGGTGGTCTGGCACTAGTCTTTCGAATGAGACAATAAACTGAGTCCCGTGTGTTATACATCCCTATTAGCGCACGTAAAAGAACCCACGGCAACGAGGCATTCTGATATGGAAACAAATACAATTGCAACAGGAAAAAAGAAAAAAAAAAGGGTAGGCGCTACACTTGTGGCGATGACGCGCTCTCCCGGGGAGAGAGAGAGCAGCCTGAATTTCAGCAGAGAATCTGCTGTGACATACATAAAGTGGTATAAAATAAACAAACTAGAAATACCCTGGCGAACTCGGTGTGGTGCTCCACAGAGTAGGTGGGAACTCCAGCCAGCTGTGCAGGCGGCGCGAGAACAGCGTCAGCAGACCGTCCAACAGGGGGTGAACACCGTCAGTGGCAAAACTGACCGCAGCACGCGCGACGACAGCAGCTGACTGGCATGACCCAGACCCGAACCTGGCAAACACAGCGCGCCTTCAGATGGGATGCTGGTTTGTTACAGGTTTTTTTTTGTTTTGTTTTTTACATCATGTACAAATTCATTCAGGACAAGGAACAGTTAACTACAACGTTACCCACACACAACGAAACACACATTACACACACACACACAAGCACCACTACACACACACAACACCACACACACACCAACACACACACACACACAACCTCAACACGCACACACACACTGTACACACACACACACACACACACACACACACACACACACACACACACACACACACACACACACACACACACACACAGAAACAGAAGCATACCTGCAGCAGTGGGCAGGGAGGCGGCAGCGATGAAGGAGGCCTCAGGTGTGTCCTGGAACACCTGTCTGTGGTGGTCATACAGCCCCCCACTGCTCAGCACACTCCTCAGCAACTCCACGGGGGGCTGGTAGCCTTCACAACACAACATAACACAATACAGCATAACATAACACAACATAACATAGTATAACATAACATAGCATAACACAACACAACATAACATAGCATAACATAACATAGCATAACACAACACAACATAACATAGCATAACATAACACAACAGCCTTCATACTGGGGGATGGTAGCCTTCACAACACAACACAATATAACATAACACAACAACATAACATAGCATAACATAGCATAGCATAACACAACACAACATAACAGCCTTCATACTGGGGGATGGTAGCCTTTATAACATAACACAATACAGCATAACATAACAAACTTCATACTGGGGGCTGGTAGCCTTCATAACATAACACAATACAGCATAACATAACAAACTTCATACTGGGGGCTGGTGGCCTTCACAACACAACATAACACAATGCAGCATAACATAACAAACTTCATACTGGGGGCTGGTGGCCTTCACAACACAACATAACATAACATAACACAATACAACATAAACAATCTTTATACTGGGGGATGGTAGCCTTCACAACACAACACAATATAACATAACATGACATAACAGAACATAACACAACAGCCTTCATAATGGGGGCTGGTATCCTTCATAACATACAACACAACACAACACAACAGCCTTCATAACCATCTGACCACCACTGGTCCCTTTGAATGGCATGCTAGCGTTGGCTTGAACCCAGGGTTGATCCCTGGCTGTCAAATTGTGAATGCAACACTATAACCTCTACAGTACCGTCCCTCTCCCATCTAAATCATAAAAATCAGTTTTGTACCACACGTGCTCCCATACACACAATCCCAACAGCAACCACAAACACACAGGCCAAACTTACTTCCCACCGTGGGGGCCATGCTGAGGTCGTCGATGAAGAAGAGGTGGCGCTGTGTGCCCTGAGTGCCGGCGCCCCCTGACCCCGGGCCGGCATGACGCCCATGGCGCGACTCTGGATCTCCTGCACATGGCCGATGACAGAGGAGTGCAGCATGGCCGCCGTCAGCCCCTGTGACATCACCAGCGAGGAGGAGGCCGTGTGTTTGGCCAACACCACGTTCTGCACCAGCGCGGTTTTCCCCACACCGGGCACACCGGCCAGCAGCACAGGGTGGTGGCTTGACACCAGCAGGTCCAGCAGGAAGCTGTAGCGCTCCACCTTTGCACACGGCAGAGGGAACTAGCATCAGGTCTATGTAACAGAGTGAAGATCTTTCATCTCCCATCTCTGCACAGTATCTCAAGTACATGGCACAGCCTAGGCAGTTAGGATGTGACCTCTATAAAGAGGTTGCATAAATTCTACATTTTACCATGAAGGCGAGGTGTATGCAATGGAGGGTTTTCAACCACCACCCAAAGGAAAAGAGCATCGCACAATTCACAGGTATGTCTCAAAACAGAAACATGACGCTGTGATTGCTGCGCTCCAATCTCATGGGAGATAATCTACTTACCACCCCATCACATCTACACTTGTAAGATCTCAGTTCTGTTGGTTCAAGAAGCCATCAGATGCCCAGGTAAAAACGCAACATTTTGTGTAAAATGAAGTTAAAATTGTGGACAGAGATACTTTAGAGCTGATGTGTTGCATGTGTACAACATGGCCATTTGTATGATGTACACAATTCAAAGCTGGAAATAACATGTAAAGGAAAAATAAAAACACAGCAAGATGAAATGTATATTGGATACAGACAAAAACATCAAAAGCAATAACTGATCAAAACAAATGTTAAAAAAGTTCAGAGCAAAAAATAAAATAAAATAAATAAAAAAGTCAGAACTCACATCGGGTGTGAGGAAGAAGGAGCCTCCAATGGCCTTGATTTTCTCCTGCTGCCGGTCTGACCACTTGACAAAGGACCCGTGTTCTCATCCACAAAGTAGTCAAACACCTGGCCCCACACCGGCATGCGCACGGAGTGAACAGCGCGGTACAGCATGTCCTGGGCAAACTTGCTGAACCGATCCTTGAACCTGAACACACACACCACAGTCACCCAGTCCTTATGTACAGGGAGCAGTGAGTGCAATGTTT
This sequence comes from Stramonita haemastoma, assembly GCA_030674155.1. Lineage (NCBI taxonomy): Eukaryota > Metazoa > Mollusca > Gastropoda > Neogastropoda > Muricidae > Stramonita > Stramonita haemastoma. The sequence goes on from CM060317.1 coordinate 83,003,351, forward strand.
CTTGAAAATGGCAATGTTACCCATCACTGTTCATTTACCCAGTCATTGCAAAGAATTAACTGAGACAGATAGCATATCCCAGAATGGAAACTATAGGCTGTTGCTTGTGCACTGTTGATAGCTCAGATGGTTCAATCCAATCCAATCATGTTTATAGCCCCACCGACCACACAGACCATATCGGGGCTGTCACCTCGTCAAATTTTAAACTCAGATTAAAACTGTGCAATTACATACAGATTAAAATGGGGTATTGCAATTATGATCAGTTCATGCCCCTGGGACCCTGGATAGCACAAAGTGGCAGTAGGTTGGACTTGATAAGTTTGGGCACATTTGACTCCCAGTCATCTCACCCAAAAGATGCCATTTTCATAGCTGTCCTTAGTGTGTTGCTGTTCTGGTGATGTGGTGTAACATCAGACACACATCCCCAAAACCCACTTGTGAATGATGATTTCCTTGTTAACCACAGCACTAAACTGGGCATTGATATTAAAATCAAAAACCAAAAACAAACACAAATTTCATGTTATGAATATATGTAATAGTGTTTACATGTCTATAGTTCCACAGACTACTGTCTACCCTCCAAGTGAATAAATAAAACTCAATATTTTTTTTTAGTCCAGGCTAAGATAGGAAAAACAACGAGTCAATTCATGCAAAAAGTAGACCATACACAATACAGGCATTACCACATATGTGTGCCTTCCAGTCTATGCAAGCAATCCACAATGCACACTCAGACATAAGAACCTATCAATCAGTCAAGCTCAGCCCTCCCCATCAGTCCCCACAGGCAGGTATGTACCTGTCATGCAGGTGTCCCCCAAAGGCCCAGATGTAGGAGAAGGCGAACATGCCCTTCATGATGTCCAGGTAGTGGGGGATGAGGAACTCGATCTGCGACACGTCTGTCAGGCGACTGCCCATTTGACGGGAGGCCGCGCCGTCTGCAGCCCTGTCTGCCCCGTTTGTGCCTCCTGACACACAGCAGGGTACATGTCTCAGACACTTAGTACACATACATACATAAAGACACACACACAGACCCAGACACAGACATTTACAGACAAACACACAGACAGACACACAGACACACACACAAACACACACACACCAACACACACACACACACCAACACACACACACACACACCAACACACATACACACACCAACATACACACACACCCACCAACACACACGCACACACCCACACCAACACACACACACACACACACCAACACACCTCACACGCACCAACCCCCCCCCCCACCCCCACCCTCACCCCCCCCACCCCCACCCACAGGTATGACTCCTTCCCCCCCCCCCCCCCCCACTGACCGTCCTCCTCCTCGGCCCTGCCCTCTTCTCCAGGTCCTCCCTCACAACCCCCCCCCCCCACACACACACACACACATCACCACCACACACCACCAACCCACACACCACACCTCACACACCCCCCTCACACCTCCCCCCCCCCCCCCCCACACACACATACACACACACACCAATACACACACCTCACACACACCCTCACACTCCCCCCCCCCCCCCCCCCCCCCCCCACCCCCCCCCACACACACACCCCCCCCCACCACCCCTCCCCCCCTCACTGACCGTCCCCCTCCTCGGCCCTGCTCCTCTTTTCCAGGTCCTCCCTCACAACCCCCCCTCCACACCCACCAACACACCCTCACCCCCCCCCCCACACACACACACCAACATCCCCCCCCTCACCTCCCCCCCCCCTCACTGACCGTCGCCCTCCTCAGCCCTGCTCCTCTTCTCCAGGTCATCCCTCACAACCCACACACCCACACACACCCACACCCACCAACCCCCTCACACTCCCCCCCACCACACACACACACCTCACACCCCCCCACACACACACCCCTCCCCCTCACTGACCATCCCCCTCCTCAGCCTTGCTCCTCTTCTCCAGGTCCTCCCTGAGCACCACCCTGTCCAGCAGGGAGGAGAACATCTTGAGGAAAGAGGCCACCTCCATCACCCCGCTCACCACACCCCCGCCCCTCTCCCCCCACTGCCACCCCGCGTCCGTGTGCAGCGCTGTGCAGCACTCCGCGTCCAGCATCTTCAGGGTGGGGGGGAACACCTCCTGAACCAGGTCGTCCAGGATCTTCAGGCTGTGGGGAGTATAGACAGACAGACAGACAGACAGGTGTGTGGATTACAGGTGAGTAGGTGTAGGTGTCTGCATAGAGAGAGGGGGAGGGGAGGGGTGGGAGAGGGGGGAGGGGTGGGAGAGGGGGGAGGGGGAGAGAGAAAGAGAGGGGGGGAGAGGGGGAGGGAGAGTGAGTGAGAGAGAGAGAGAGGAGAGAGGGGGGGGAGAGAGGGAGGGAGAGAGAGAGAGAGAGGAGAGAGAGAGAGAGAGAGAGAGAGAGAGAGAGAGAGACAGAGACAGAGACAGACAGAGACAGAGACAGAGAGAGAGACAGAGACAGACAGAGACAGAGACAGAGAGAACACAGAGAGAGACACAGAGAGAGACACAGAGAGAGAGAGACACAGAGAGAGGGAGAGAGAGAGAGACAGAGAGAGGAGAGAGAGAGAGAGAGAGAGAGAGAGAGAGAGAGAGAGAGAGAGAGAGAGAGAGAGAGATGCATGTTTTTTTATGTACATACGCAAGTACATTTGCATTCATACATGTATGCGTGAACTCACATGCATGTGCAGGGGGACAAGCATATACATACACATGAGCATGCACACACGCACACACACACTCACACATACACACACACATACTCACACATACATATACATACATACATGCACCTAATTATGTATATGTGTTTATATGCATGCATACGTATGTGCATGTGAGTGTAGCTCACCACAGGCGTGTGTGTGCATAAGTATACACATGCATGTATGTACATACAAAAACAAACCTGACTTTTTGTCCACAGCTAAAAGAAACCCAATGTTACTTTAACCTCAACTCTAATTACAATTATTTGAAAGTCAAAGTCAAGTTCTTCCAGAAAAAAACCCTTTTTGGGTACATGGAAATGAATACAAAAAAACCACCCGAATCTTCATCAATCGAAACTGCAAACATTTAGCTACAGAATTATCACTCTCTAAAACAGGAAACTACATCCGCAACACACATGCATGCACGCACACACACACACAGGCACACACTCTTGCATGTATGCGCGCACACAACACACACACACACACACACACACAACACACACACACACACACACACGCAAAACACAAACACACACACACAAACAAACACACTTACAGCAACAACAATGGACAAAATGCCCATAGCGCAAAACTTAAAATATATAAACAGTTTTGACAAATCAAAATCAATTTTACTACTTTAAAGTTTTGTTTTTTAAATCTTTTTATTCATTTATTAATTTTATCAATTTTGTGACTTAATACAGCTTATGTTTTTTATAAACTTAATTGGGTTTCAGAGCACATAAACAGGCCCATAACCCAGCAGTCCCCACACCCTGTGTTGCCTCCCCTACCTGCCGGTGGTGAGCAGCCATCTTGCCTTGGCGGTTTGTTTCCAGGTGTGGTACAGGGCCTCCCACTGCATGGTGGTGTGGGAGCAGTGCACCACCGCGCAGCGCGACACCGCTGAGGGGGAGGCGTTGGCCAGGCACCCCGTCTCAAAGATCAGCGATGTGGTGTCTGGGCAGCACAGGGGAAAAGTATAACAGGTTTGAATACTTTAACTGAAAGAGTAACTTATGTATGAAGTAGAGATACGTAGAGATAGATATCATCAGAATTTATTCCTGTTTTTGTGAATTTATGCAAGTATGAATACACTCTCCAGTAAAGGATGCATGCCTGCATGCGTGTGTGTGTATGCATGTGTGTCTATTTATTTATTTTATTTATTTATTTATTCTTTTATATCAAGGACAATGGAATAAGCATTCATATGCTTTTTCACATCCAGTCCCTGTGTGTATGCAGTTTTGTAAATGTCATCTTTTCCCACCGGCACACGATGGCCTACTCTTACGAACAGCGGAACAGGATTTAACATGAGCGCAAGATGTTCTGCGTGCATTCACACACGGGGCCTCGGTTTATAGTCTCATCCGAAGGACTTTTGGGGAGAGTGGAGTCAGCACTGATATTAACTCCAGGGGAAAAATCCCATTTCCACAGCATGACAAGACAAGACAAGCAAGTTTCAGCAGCAGAGTTAAATGAAAAGCGTTATGTTAACCAGCACAGAACAGGGGATACCTTTCAGCTGGACGCCCTCCCCACTGGCCAGGGCCAAGCGCTGCTCTCCGTCATACAGCGTCTTCATGCCCTCTGTCCAGGCAGGGTCAAGGTCACCGTCCAGGATGAGCCAGCGCAGCAGCACGGAGGGCAGTTCTGCCTGCTGCTTCTTGTCGCGCCGCTCCGAGTTGTGCACGGTGTCCATGTAGGTCTTGTTGGCCAGCCACATGAAGAACGAGTCCTGAGCGATCTTCCCCAGCAACCCCCCCTGCCACAGCCCCTCCCGGAACTCTCCCAGCAACTGCACAGCAAGGACAGGGATTGTCATGGTAATGTGCGTCCCTGAGGTTGGAATGCGGCTACCTAAATGGTGCGGGAAGGGGGGATAAACAGTTGCATGTGCAAACATTTCATGATCGGTGAATCTCAGAGCTCTAGTTGAGAAATGAAAGAAAAAAGATATTATTTTGTTGTTGTTGTTTTTGTTGTTGTTGTTTTTTTAAAAAGAGATTAGTTTGTCGTGCAGACATCAACAGTCCTATGCAAGCAGTCTTTAGCTTCACCCAATCCTCTGCAATTCCGACAGACGTTTACATCCAAAGCTATAACAGGTAGTTTAGTACAAGGAGAGAAAAGCATGCATAGAATCTAAAACCAAAAATCCCAAGGAGCAGGCCCCATGGTTGATATTATCATCCATTTGACATCTTACCCCAGAAGCCCTAAACTTGTGGCAGTGCCTAGTGGATGAAGAGGAAAGATTTTCACTACTTCCCAGTTCAACTTTTGTACAGATCTTCTGCAGATTTATTCTCCTGTTAGTATACATACGTAAAAACCAACCAAATGTGCCATTACAGATCCTGTCATTTCTGTCAGTATTCAATGGGCTGAAGAAACCTGCATGTACAACACAGATTATGAGATACATCAGCTGACGGGTGCATTACTAAGGCAAGTGAAAGTGGATAATTTCTGCCCCAAAATCACCACTTCTAACTCCAGCCATTGCGCTGAAGAGTGGACATTTTCACCATCTCCAGTGCCTATTTTTTAAAGATCTGCCAGTGCCTTGCTTTTCCTTATACATACACATACAAAAGATCAAATATGCAAAGTTAAGACCTTGCACTTAATTTCAGTGTGTTCATGGATTACAAAAACACAAAGACATCCACATTGTGCAATCAGATCAGACTTCAACAACAAAGTGATGTATTATTTGACCTCTACCAGAAAAAAGGAACAGAGACAGCACAGACCTAGAAGGCAGAAGATGACTAAAGGTAATGGTAAAGGTGTCCTCATAACCTATGCGGTCATAGGGGAGTGAGGCGCCAGAGACCTCAACTTCTCTAGGGGTCAGCATGTTGAGGGCGGTGCCTATCTCCTCTCCCTCGCTGCTTTACCTTCCCTGACCCTAAAGAGGGCATGTACCCATTCACAGCTGGGTGAACTGGGGGGGGGGGGGGGACTGTACTGAAGCCAAGGCATGCAAATGATCACCCATCCACTTGGCAACCACGCTTGACGCTGCTTAACTTGACTTGGGGAAAGTGAGTGCTCTGACCACTGAACTCTCCCACCCCCTGATGACTAGGAAGAAAACCCCCACAGCTGTCAGTTTCCCCCACTTTCAGCTCCTCTCAGTTGCTAATTAATCCATCCCATTCCAGCCCAGATAGGGGCCAGTTGGTGCTATTTTTAGCAGGAACTGACCACACTTGGACTAGGTAAAAGGAAAGGGCGGGCTAAATTTAGCACTCTGAACTGAGTGGTGTTGGATTTGTACACTGTGACCCCCCCCCCCCCCCCCCCCCCCCCCTGCAACAGTGACCTGTGTGGGCTGCATGGCTGTGGGGACGACCCTGACCCCTGAGCTATCCCTGATGACAATGAAGAACCCCCCCCCCCACCCCCTGTCTGACCTGTGTGGGCTGCATGGCTGTGGGGACGACCCTGACCCCTGAGCTATCCCACCCCCTGAGGACAATGAAGAAAATGCCTCCCCCTCTATCTGACCTGTGAGGGCTGCATGACGACCCTGACCCCTGAGCTATCCCGCCCCCTGAAGACAATGAAGAAAATGCCTCCCCCCTTCCTCTATCTGACCTGTGTGGGCTGCATGGCGGTGGGGACGACCCTGACGACGTCGACCTTGGGGAAGTCGGCAACCTCTTTGGGCTGCAGCGCTCTGCGGTGCTCCTCCGCCTGGGTCTGGATGTTGCGCGCCATGGAGATGTTCTGCTTCAGCTGCCGCAGCTTCTTCAGTCCCACTGACGCCTTGGGCTTCAGGTCCTGGTCAATGTCCTTCAGGAACTGCACACACACACGTGCATGTGTGTGCGTCCAGGTTTAATGTGCATGCACACTTACTCACATACATGTATAGATAAATGCACACACACATACACAATATGCAAAAAGCACACAAGTGCTTATTCCATTATCCTTGATATAAAAGAATAAATAAATGAACACACCACACACACACACACACAATCTATCTTCTATTTCTTTCTTACAAAAAAAAAAAACTTGAAGACATGCGCACATACTCATACACAGACAAAAATACTAAAATGAGATTCAATCCCTTATAGGCACCCACATATACACCCATTCTGGAAACAAACTAGAGGTTAGATTGAATTTCACGTTTTGGCATCATCAAAAAGATCCTTATGACACATAGCAGTCACTGCCACCTACAGATGAAAAGGAATAAATGTTGTATTATAAACTGTTTCACTCTCCACTGATCTTAAATATCAAAATCAAAAACAAAATGAACCAAAATATATGCTATCATTATATATTTCCAACAGCTTGTACTTAGCTCAAATCATTACAAGATATTCATCCAAATGCTGTACTTCAAATAATCTTAGCAAGCTTACTTATAATTCTGTTCATCGACATAATTATTATGTTGCAGTATTTCACTCATACACTCAGTATGCTGCTCAAAGTGATAAGATCATTTATTCCATGGTCTTCAAAATTCTGTTTTGTCTTTTTTAGTTTTGTCTACTGCTAAAACAAAAATCGACTGCTACAACATTTGCAAATGAAAGAAAAAGTCCTTGGAGCTTATATCATAAACATCCACTGATAAATTTCATTTATTCACACATGATATACATTCATCTTTTAAAAAAAAGTCTGATATTTTGACACTTTTCATCACCAAAACAAGCCATGGCCCCACACACAAGGTATGTTCAAAACACCAGTATTGCAGCCAACATGCTTTAATAATACATCAATGGTGAATCAATCAATCAATCAAGCATTAATTAAATGTTTCACCTGCAGATACATCAGGTTTAGAGGTACATGGGAACAAACACATGAGCTGCAAAAGTCCAGGTTAAGTATGCACTTTGTACAACACATAAGCATGGCTTGCATCAAACATAAAATGGCATCAACATACACTTTGATATCTTCAACTAAATAATTTCAAACAAACTGAACAGGTTAGCATAAATGTACATAAAAAAACGACACACTATGTTGCTGAAAGTATAAGCTTCAATAGTAAAACACAGAAAAAATTACCCCGAAAGGTTAAGATTGTCTAAGTGTGTATTAAAGTGTGTATAAAATTTGTTTTGAATTTTATTGAATATTCTGAACAACAGAAAAAGACATCTGAAGTACTGACCTGTCAGATGTTTCTAAACAGTTTGAGTGTACCAAGTCTTCTCAGCTAGATGAGTTAATCCCATTCCCAAAAAGTGACATTCTCTACTCGACAATAACACCTCCTGCATCAATTAACTGTCTGTCACAAATGCATTAATCTCCATCACAAACATCAGACCCATCCCTTTCCACAATAAAACAAGAGTTACAAAAACCAGCATCACCAATATACCACATAGCATCACACCACGCAAGGAAAAGTCAAACCTACCAACACCACCAACCCAACACTCATGCAACATTACTGACATCTGATCAGTTCACCAGCCGGCTGTGTTAATAAATAAAATATAAACATCCGGCTGTCTTTTGGCATGGCACAAAGGGTTATGAACACTGAGCACTCCTATCTATCTATCAAGGCCTGTGTTTGTCTTGAAAAGAAGGAGAGTCAACTATCATACTAAAAGACATTGTCAGCTGTCTTAGCCATGTTATCTGGATACTCTCTGGCTGCTTCCAAACCACTACAGGAAAGTATCCGTTTTTCTTCACCGTACTTTCGGCTTGATTGAAGGCTTCTTTTTCACCTGCCCCTCTCTTCCTATGTCATAAGATTAATTCTGTGTAAACTGCCATGATGGCACACCCATCATGTAGCCTTTGCTTATTCTTTGCATCCCACAAGGGATATACACAACATTTTTTGTTCCTAGAAGACAAAATATGCAGGAATCCTGCAATGCCGCAGCCTAGATATCAATACTGAAAGATACACAAATTTACAAAAACAAATATTAATATCTTGTAGTTTTATATTCTAAGACACAAAAACAAACTGCACAAATCTCTGTTCAGTTCTGGACCATCTTCTTAAATATGTCAGACAGCACAGATCTTTATTGATGAAGAAAGTCATTTCTTTTCCATTCTTATCAATGTGAAAATGAATTCACATCTACTACTTCAAGCTAACTCTCATTGTCAAAATGTATGCAGATCTGTTATTAGAAGCTGTTCTATCTACTTAAATTTCAAACTGTGAACTAAGTAACTGTTAGCTACTTTCAAATGACAAAAAAATGCTTACTTTCAAATGACAGTTTCAGCAACTGTTGTTACACTTTATTCTCAAATGAGAGTTACATATTTGTTTTTCCTTTTTAGCAAATATATACATTGCATAGTTATTGAATTGGACTGATTAGTATCAAACTTCACAGAAAAAGAAATAAAGAAAAAAATCATAATTTAAGTACAAGGCTTATTTCAATGAAATTCCATGAAAAGTGGAAGCACTAAGATCAAATACGCTAGGTTTAGATAGCAGCAAAATCTGAATGGCTGAACTTTGAAAACCTCTCTATCACACACACATACACACACACACACGCACGCACGCACGCACGCACACACACACACACACACACACACACACACACTATGCATGGCTCAACTAATTCATCATCAAGCACACTTTAATGCCATCTATGATTTGACTTGAGCTAAAAGTTATCTGCCAGTACTACAACCTGCATCTCTATCCACCTTTCTACTTCTCAGCCTTTAGCTCTAATCTGTAGATCTAGTCATTCACACACAAAAAAAGAAAATAGATGTATTCATTCACAGGTACATCCACCCACTCCCATTTCTACCCTACTCACACACGCATCCTACTTCTTTTTCACTCCTTTGCCCCCCTCCTCCACCCACCCTTCCACCCCTGTGACCCTATGTCTGCAGTGTCTACATCACATTTTCTAGTCACAGCCAGCTAGGACACACTGCTGCCTGGCAGGTAAGGACAAGGGGAAGAAGCAAGGGAGGGAGGGAGGGAGGGAGGGGGGTACAGGTGGGTGTCACTCAGGGTACTCACAGCAGCCTCTGGGGCAGGTGTCTTTGACTTGTGTCCACGCAGAATCTAGGAGAGCAGCAAGGACACATCAACTGCTAATCACCACCACAACCACCACAGCACAACAACAACAACAACAACAACAACAACAGGCAAAATGTGCAAGTCAGGATGTACACACACACACTCACACACACACAGAGCTGTGCTATCTCACGCTAGAAAACATCGATGTGACAGAGTGTGAAGTCAACACAAAGACATCAAAACAAACAAACAAAAGGTGTTTCAAGAAAAAGAAAAAAAGGTGCACTGAGATAAACCAAAATGTGACAAGATGCTTTTTTCAAAATCTTTCACAGCCATGAACAGTCAGAGTGACATTTGTGCATCACAAAGAATGTCTGAAGTTTTTCAAGATCAGTACTGCAGACACAGCTGTTTTGTGCTGTGGTGAGGTGAATGGTGTGACACTACATTGTGCTGTGCTGTGCTGTGCTTCACTACTCTGTGTTGTGCTGTACTAATCCAGAAGAGATAGAGTGATCTGAGGACCTGCCATTGCAGGCAACTTCACAGCATGCTGCTCTACACAGGGACATACCTGCCACAAAGTGATGCATTGTTTGCCTGGATGAGTTTTTTTCATGCTCCTAGGCTAGAGTTCCAAGGTAAGATTTTTGGGGATGCAGCCATTTTTGCCAACAACTAAGCTAGCCCCTTCCACCTTCAGGGATGATGCTGTAGACTATCCTGGCTTTGGTCATGTTTTCTCCCTTGAAAAAGGCTTTGAGACTTGAGGAAAACCATGAAAACTCCATTTAGTTATAAATGCTTAGGAGATCTGTAGTGTGCTGAGTGAAAATGTTTGATGCTTGCATTGCGTGTGTGTTAGGAAACACTTATAGCTTCTGCGTGTCAACTAGTCTCCACAGTACATCTGATTTGCTGATAACCACTGTCTGCTCAACATTCACACAACACATCAATCAAACACTGGTGATGGGTATAAGATATTAGAGGACTGGAACTGCACCAAGTTAATAGTAAATTTAAAAACAGAAGATGGCAGTCACATCAAGAGAGGGGCTTGATGGTGTGAAACAGTTGTGGAACAGGTGTGCAACAGAGAAAACAAACAAACTCATCACAAACAAACCATAGTTTTAACCAGTGCTGGGAAAACAAACACTGTGAAGTGAAAATAAAACTGTCTTCCCTGACCACAACAGTAATGATGCTACACAAGACTGACACTGGCACTGCGCTAGGTGCCATGACTCCACCTTGACATGTCTCAGTCTCTAATCTGCCTGGGGGGAAGACTAACCGGTGACCACAACACTCACAGCACAAAAAAAAAAAAAAAAAATTTTAATCCACACTCACAGCAGCCTTTGTACTGACCTTCAGTTTCTGAGTGCTCTGGAAGACCACGTTGCGGTCAGTGGTCAGTTCATCATTGGAGTGGTCAGGGGCAAACAGTTTGTAGTTGCGCATGTTGATGGCGCGTGACAGCACGTGACAGCAGGTGGACTTGCCGCTGCCTGCAGGACCCACCAACACCACAGGGAGTGCACCTCCAGACCTGCATTCAGCTGCAACACCTGTATCAACACAGGTAACAAGACGTGAGCATCAGTGCTTCTATGCACGATCTGTGAAATAACAGAGGCTACAGCACAGGCAGCAGTACATGGTGATTGCTGGTCACAGCTGTAAAACATCACCTGTGACAAGAAAGGCAGCAGTACATGGGGATTGCTTCATGTCTGTGTGGATGTCACTCTTTAAGCTAGCTGTTAGTATTCTCTTACTTCCAGGGCAGGACCTGGATATGATGTATGTGTGCACTAACATCGTGCGTAGCCTTTGAAAAGTAGCTGTCCAACACATGTGAAATATCACCATCTATGATAAAATATAATCAATATTTACATCTTTCCTGACTCTGAAAAAAAAATCTTACACGACGTTTTTTGATTTGTTTTTTCCCCCATTCCTCAGACATCTAGAGCTCCAAGGTTCACCTAAGATGAGATTTTTACATAATTATGTGATAATTTTTGCCCATTATTAAGGTAGCCACATAATACATAATATGGAATGATGGCAAAAACTATTTCAATCAAACATATTTATAACAAAAAATCTTTTAAAAAATTCAACAGTATCATTGGCCTCCTCACTGCACTAGAGGATGATGGCAACAAAGATTGTGGAGGAGTTCACAGAAATCCTTCATGAGAAAATTTACAGCAACAGAACATCTTGTGCACATGTTAAATCCTGTTCCGCTTTTTGTAAGAGTAGGCCATTGTGTGCCGGTGGGAACAGATGACATTTATAAAACTGCATACACACGGGGAATGGATGTAAAAAAGCACATGAGTGCTTATTCCACTATCCTCGATATAAAAGATACTTTTAAAAAACCCAAAAAACCCCAGCCATCGTCACTTTCCCGACAGCCCTGAGGGCAAAGAAGCGGAAGGCGAAGGTCCCCCCCCCCCCCACCTTGTCCAGGAGGTGCTGGTTGTCCCTGAGCTTGTCCTCCTTCATGACCTCCAGGATGATGGGCTCCAGGGGCTCCCCGCTCTGCTCCCTCTCCATCTTCAGCTGGGCCGTGGCTGTCTGCGGGAAGACGTCCCTCAGCAGCGACAGGTAGGCGCTGTCGTCCTCCTGCCTGACGCGGGGGGTCAGGATCTGCCTCACCGCCCACACCAGGCAGTGCTCCTCCCCAAACTGACGGTCCGTCTCCGCCTTGGAGTGCTTCCACTCCAGCTTGCCAAAGTCTGGTGCAGAAACACGCATGGTTCGTGTAAACACTTAGTTGCAAAGGCTACTTTTTCTCGAGGTACCATTTATGGATAAATGTTAAATGGTCACAACACACACTTTAAAAAAACAAAAAACACAAACAAATATGAAACACCTAGCATAGATCTCTCAAATGTGTCTATATTAGCATTGCGACCTTGCTTTTTCTTGTAGTTTTCCTATTCTACCTTATCAGTGGTGAATTCTAAATACTGCAAATGGCAAGCCATTCATTCATCTTGATCTTACCATACTGCCATCCAGAGTTTAGTCTGTCACACACACACATATACACTGAACTAGCAGTCCACATGGACAGCAATCAACATAGGACTGTGACAGACCACCAGCCAGAGCTGGCCTTGCACGGCTGCAGGGTCACTTCACATGTGTGACCGTGCCTAGTCTGTTCCAACATATGCACCACACTACTCTGCTAGCCTCATTCAAACAACAAACAGCCCTGTTGTCCAGCCAGACTGACTGAAATGTCCATCCTAGAAAGGTGAGTATCATTATCTGATAGTCCCTATGAATACCTAAAGCACTCATCCCAATTGACAACAAACTTCAAAGCAGAAGAAATACTGAAGCTGAGGTCACCAAGAAATTAGGATTCAATGCTCTCAAAATCTTGACTCAAAAAAATGTGTCTATTGCAGATTGGTCATTTAGGATGACAATGGTGAAAATGATGTTGTGCATATCAAGTTTGAGATAATATTATTTTTGTACTCTACACTTTTAAAAAATATCATTTTCTAGCATTATTCACATGCATTCACTTACACACACACAAGCACATTTATCAATTATCTCTATATAATTTTAACTGATAAAAGGCGACAGAAAACAGCCAGTTACTACCATTGGGGAGTCCGGCATGCCGTGCAGGAACTCCTGATCCTGCAGTTTTGTGGAAGCCAGCATCACCACTCTCCTCACATCCTGCAGAGGCACGCGGTACATTCCTCCGCGGGGCAACTGCCACAGCCACAGCCACAGCCATCATCTCATCATCATCATCATCATCATCATCTTTATCATCATCATCTTCATCATCATCATCATTGTTCATTGTCACTTATCACTACCATCATAACATCTTGCCACTGAAAATAGTGTACTCTCTTAATACAAGTGTCATACAATTATCAACATTACCATAACCAGAATAACTGTGTATCTTTCTGCAGCAATTTGACACATTGTTCAACCAAAATAAAAAATCAAAGGACCTGGGGGAGGGGGGGGGGGCAGTATGGAGTGGGCGGAGGAAGAGATTGGTATCAATTTATAAAATCTTTAAATAACAATACCTGGCCATCTTTGCAGTACAGATCATAAATCATGACAGTTCTCACTAATAATGTTCAGTATCCGCATACAACCTTGTTAGAGCTTTTTATATATGGCAGTATAACAGTATGGCAGAAAATGGAAATGGACTTTTTTGATGGAAGTTAAACTCAAAAGCAGCTTTGAATGGTGCACTTTACTTTCTTTCTAATGAAATGGGAAAGAACAGACAACTAAACCTGGATGTGGTGATGTTTTTGAAGTCACCTACAAAAGAAGGCAAACCTGCCACCTGCACCCATGCTGCAGCGTTTACCTGTGACTCCAGGAGGTTGAAGAAGAGGGTCAGTTTCTGTGACCACAGCACGTGGTGCTGGAAGCCAAAGGTCTGCAGAAACACGGAGACGATGTGTCGCGTGTCTGGCTTGATCAGTGCGCATGGTCGCATCAGCAGCTGCAAGCAAAGAAAAAAAGTCAATAAATCATTCATGCTTAACAAATGTATTCTTTCTCCAGATCCTGATTTAAAAAAAAAAAGTTACCTTCAGATTTCCAATTCAGCAGTTTTTACTGAAAGCTTTTGATCCCTGCAACAAACTGTACTTACAAATATTACTTGTATCTGTATACTGGGCTTGTCTCCTGTCTTGGTCTTAAACTGATCTGAGAACGAGACTGAAGGTAAGTACAATAAGAAAGTACATTGGGTCTCTTCAAGATAACATCTCTTTCTTTTTCATCTATCACTTTTCCTTTATTTCTTTCCTATAGTGGAGAAAAATATGATTAGCAAACAAAGAAGTTAACATATGGAATCCTGATGACACTGTTAAACCTATGGAGATTTTTTCATGTGGAATCCTGATACTGCTAAATCTATGGAGAGTTTCAGCAAGAAACTGCTGTAGGGGGTACCCACCCTGAAGTTGTCGGGGATGTTGACAGGACTGGCGCCAGAGGTGCCCATGGTCATGAAGCAGCCAAAGTTGGCGCTGGCGGCGATGAGTTTGCCGCTGAACATGATGTTCCCCAGCACGCGGTGCTGGTACATGGGCTCTGCCACCAGCTTGCTGTAGTCAGGGGCATTGCGCCGCCTGCTGGACTTGACATGCTCTGCCACACAGCACAACACAATCTGCATAATCTACAGGACTTGACATGCTCTGCCACACAGCACAACACAATCTGCATAATCTACAGGACTTGACATGCTCTGTCCACACAGCACAACACAACTTAAATTGCATAACTGCTACAGACATTGCATGACTGACTTCCACAACACTGCATAGACATCAAGAAGGAAAACAGGATGTCACATGCTATGTCCATAAACTTCTTTTATTTTAATCAGGCATGTTCTACCCCACATAGCAACACACAATCTGCAACTAGACTTTATCTCTTCTCTCACAATCAAAAACACAATATTAGCAAAGCAATATATCTTTAGATACCACTCACAGAGGAACCGATTCTTTTGCAAACTTTTTCAGAATGGAGCAAAAGCTGTCTTCACAAACTTCTTTTAGTAGGTTCAGCTGAACTCATGACTAGAGATGACACAATCTGTTAATCAGTTTGCCTGAGGAAGTATAAGTAAATGAGTTTGTTGTGGGCAAAAATGGCCCCATATGCAAAATCTTACCAGTGGCGAACCTTAGAGCTCTAGCCAAGGAACGAACAAACAAACAAAAAGACAGCTCAATAAATGTAAAGTTATATCCACTTCTTTTGCCTTCTGTGAGGGGGTGAAGTGATATGTCTTAATCCAACAAACAATATTGTTTTGACCTTAACCAACATATACCCTTTTTGAAACTTACATTTTCTCCTATCTACAGTTTACTGGCTTTTCAGTACATAAAACATTTAATCCATGTAATCAAATATTATGTCCAACTTCAAAGTTTGCACTGTTTTGCTTCCTACATGTGTACTAAACTCAAGGACAGAATACACAAGTTGTGTTGGGAGAATAGTTCCTCTTTTCCCCCACAATAGCCAACAAAATGTCACATAAATGAACATGCTGCACTGCCAAACCTGGAATAGTTTTTTTGACAGATGAAAGTCACAGGCTATATCATATTTTTAAAGTCACGATTACCACCAACTTTTATTTCACCACACACACCACAGCACGCACGCACGCACGCACGCAACGCACGGACAAATGGACACACACACACACACACACACACACACACACACACACACATACACACACACACGTCATTTCTCAACCAATCTTCCCACACAGACTGAGTGAGGAAGCCGCCTGCCTGCCCTAACTGACCATAGAAGAGAGGCGGGGGTCTGTTGTTTTTGTACAGGTCAGACTCCTTGATCTCTATCTCCCTCTCGATGGAATGGCGCCGCTGGTCTCGCTCAGCCACCCACGTGTCCTCGAAGTAGGTCACCAGACCTTTCTCCTGAAATACACACATGTCTGAATCATCAGTGTCCTCGAAGTAGGTCACCAGACCTTTCTCCTGAAACACACAGTCTGAAATCATGTGTCCTCAAGTAGGTCACCAGACCTTTCTCCTGAAATACACACATGTCTGAATCATCATCAGTTCTGCAGTATCCCACTTCACTGAACCAGACCATGATGGTTATGTCTGCACTTCTACAAGTTTCACTTGAAGAAAACGATTACAGCAGAAAATAATCCCTTCAAAATCTTCATAAGAAGTTTAGTGACAAAATAATAGTATGCAAAAGTAACACATACACACATCACATGCACATGCACATGCAATGCTCACGAAACAACACACACACACACACACACACACACAAACACACACACACACAACACACACACACACACACAAACACACAAACACACACAACACAAAAAGGCATTCAGCTACATACATGATCACATACCTGGGTAAATCGCCAGCACAGTTTGCAGAGTCTACTTTCAATTTCTTCTATTTTTTCTTTTCTTCTGCAGTCAATCCATGAGGAACAGTGTCCTATCAGATGTTCATCACTGACATACATATCTATCACTTACATTGAATCATAAAAACAGCCTATCAGAGTTCATGATTATGTTACATATCCATGGGGAACAGTGCCCTGTCAGATGTTCTATGACTTATGTTTATCAAATCCATGGGGAACAGTGCCCTATCAGATGTTAATCCCTGAGGTACCTTATCTATCACTTACGTTGAATCCATGGGTAACAGTGATCTGTCAGATTTTTCTATGGACTTACGTTGAATCCATGGGGAACAGTGATCTGTCAGATGTTCTTAACTTACGTTGAATCCATGGGGAACAGTGATCTGTCAGATGTTCTGTGACTTACGTTGAATCATGGGGAACAGTGATCTGTCAGATTTTCTGCGACTTACGTTGAATCCATGGGGAACAGTGCGCTGTCTTTCCAGGGCAGGGGAGTCCTGTGACTCCAAGGACTTCCTGGGCAGGGGGTGGAGGGTGGTCAGAGAGTTGCGACGAATCACCTTGTCTCCTCCACCTGTCTTCTGCTCACACAGGGATCCACACAGCCATCGTTATTCCACACTGACCTTGCACAAGCCAGCTCTCTTTAAGTCAATACTTAAAGCATTCAAGTTGGAACAGTCTAGTCAGAGTAATATGACTGTTTAAGCTTTCAACTTTCTTACGTATACATGTGTGTGTGTGTGTGTGTGTGTGTGTGTGTGTGTGTGTGTGTGTGTGTGTGTGTGTGTGTGTGTGTGTGTGTGTGTGTGTTGTGTGTGTGTATGTTGTGTGTGTGTTGTAGTTTGTGTGTGTGCAATACTGTATTATGATCTATTTGACCATTAGAATATATAAGAATATCGATAATGCAATTCATCTTACCTAACTCTTGGATATCTCTGTAGTTTCCTGTTAACTTGACAAATACAGAACCGCTTGAAAAAGGTGGCAAAAACACAACATAGCTAAAAATTTATACTAATCAAAGTCTTTTTCATGGTATGTATTTTTTCTGGTTGTCCTACAGTGAAAGAGTTACAGCAAAAATTTTGTAGCAACTTTTTAAAAAATATATAGAAAAATATTCTCTTTAATAAAAGGAAGGAAAGGAGAAAGAACAACACACTTTATTCAAAGTGCAGATAAAAAAGAAATTGAAAAAAGAGATGGGAATTACAAAAATGCTCACAAAAAAGGAAGGAGGAACAAGGAGTGGGGAGCTTTGAAAGCAAAACTTTTCCAGTTACTGCACAGGAAGAGAGTGGAAGAGACACACACCCTAATGGGAAACCGTAGGTTTCCACCTCACTGCAATGAACAAAAACTACAGATCTCTCAGACTTTCAGTGAGCCAGCAGCAATCTATCGGACTCTAGATGAGCCACTAGGGATCTATTCAGACTCTAGATAAGCCAGTAGGGATGCAAAAGACTCACAATAAGCCACCAAGAATCTATCAGATCTTTTAAAGTTTTGGAAATAAACTCGATCTCTGAGCTTGCAATAACTCGTCTTGAGTCTTGCAATAAACCATCAGGGATCTCTGAGTCTTTGCAATAAAACATCAGGGATCTCTGAGTGTTTGCAATAAACCATCATGGATCTCTGAGAGACTTTGCAATAAACTATCAAGGATCTCTTAGAGACTTTTGCAATAAAACATCTGAGATCTTTTTAGAGTCTTTGCAAAAAAACCACCTGGATTTCTTTGGGTCTTTGCAATAAACCATCAAGGATCTTTTAGAATCTTTGCAACAAACCATCATGGATCTCCTAGAGCCTTTGCAACAAACCATCAGGGATCTCTGAGTCTTTGCAATAAACCATCAGGGATCTCTTAGAGTCTTTGCAATAAAACATCAGGGATCTTTTAAAATCTTGCAATAAACCATTGGGGATCTTTTAAAATCTTTGCAATAAACCATCAGGGATCATAGAGTCTTTGCGATAAACCATCATGGATTTCTGAGTCTTTGCAATAAACCATCATGGATCTTTTAGAATCTTTGCCATAAACTATTATGGATCTCCTAGAGTCTTTGCAACAAACCATCATGGATTTCTGAGTCTTTGCAATAAACCATCAAGAAACTTTTAGATGAATAAATTATGTTCAAGACAAACCATCAGGGATCTCTGAGTCTTTGCAACAAACCATCAGGGATCTCTGAGTCTTTGCAATAAACCATCAGGATCTCTTAGAGCCTTTGCAATAAAACATCAGGATCTCTTAGAGCCTTTGCAATAAACACCAGGATCTCTTAGAGCCTTTGCAATAAAACATCAGGATCTCTTGAGCCTTTGCAATAAACACATCAGGATCTTTTAGAGCCTTTGCAATAAACATCAGGGATCTTTAACTTTGCAATAAAATCAGGATCTTAGACTTTGCAATAAACCATCAGGATCTCTTTGACTTTGCAATAAACCATCAGATCTTAGCTTTGCAATAAAATCAGGGCGAATCTTGGATCGTCTTAGAGTCTTTGCAATAAACCATCAGGGATCTCTTAGAGTCTTTGCAATAAACTGTGGGGAATTCTCAGACTAGCTGCAGAGGATCAGCCAGATCCACAGAAAGCAGAGGGGAAGAAGGCAGGAGAACAAGAAAGGGAGAAGCAAGCAGCACATGGGCACACATCAACAGCTCACAACAACAAAGAACTATCCCACATGCATGCACATCTCACAAGCAAATGTCTTTTTACAAGTAGCTGATAAGTGCAAAGACTGGGGAAGAAGAGCCGTGCATGGAAGAGCTTGTCTAGGCAAATCTATCCCTGTTCATGAAATTAAGCACAAAAGAATCAGTATGTACAAAGCCTCCCTGGTCAGGCTGGCTCTAAGAAGACAAAGTGGAAAAAGTATAAGTAAATAAGCCATGTGCATGCAAGCATGCTTGTAATCGTATACAGGAGCTGATAACATCTATCCCTAAACAAATATTTGTCTGTTCGCAGACTAGGTATTACTAAAAATATACAGATATATGTGAAATAAATAAACCTATACATTGCTAAATGTATATGCTGGAAGACTAATCTAAAAATACTAAATATATAATAAATACTATATAGGTGCTGTAGACTAGACCAGTATGATTCCTTTTTTCTTCTCTAGAAAACAATGAACAAGATGGAAAGAAGAAAACAGCAGCAAGTGACTGAAATTAAGGGAAAAAACAACAAAACTTGAACAACCCAATGATAGCAACTTCCCCCTTCCCCCCCCCCCCCCCCCCCCCCCCCCAAAAAAAAAAAAATCCCCAAACCCCAAACAAACCACACGACAATATGGAAATAAATGGTAACAACACAGCTCTGCTGTAAATATTTGTAGAAGAAAATAACACAAAAGAACAGAATCACCAATCAAATTAGGTTAAAAAACAAAAAAGGTGCCAAATAATAATGCTCTTTTTCAGACAGTGGCCTTTGACATCAATCACTGCAGTAAAAGTTGGATCTTCAGTTCAGGTAAAAAAGCCTTCAGTTTAAAACCAGAAGCTCTTATTGAATGGAAATATTAAGATAATGACTGTTCTCATCTTCTGGTCCACCAATGCATAAACCGCCAGTATTCAACTCATGTTCAGGTATGATTGTGTGGAAAAAATTGTTCATTACCCTTCACTATACTTCATTCTTTACTCTCTCGTGGGTCTGTGAAACCCATGAGTTAATTATTTAATACTGTAACACCCTTGAAAATGGCATCTGAACCAAAACATTACAAATGATGTGAATAGTTTAACAAATTGGGTCCATCTTCTTGTGCACTAAATCTGAATATAATGCATCCAAACAATCAGATTTGTGAGACTCACAGTAAGTGTTGACATTTTTGTTTGCTCATTGCAAAATATGAGACCCATGGCCCCACGATTCAATGGGGGACAGGGGGGATACATATTTTTCTTTTTACAAAGAATGAAATGAGGCTCACACAGTAAAGGCTTCTGAAGCAACATCATGCATTCCATATTCCATTCAACAAAAAATAAAATTGGGCAGAAATGATAAACTAGCTGATTTTGAGAAATACTTAAAATTTCAAGTCTTTTTGACAGAATCCAAAATGGCCATTCATTTTCAATGAGGAAATCAGGACTGTCAGACCCACAAACGATGATGAAGATCACCAACACTGCAGAGCCTGATAGGTTAAATTAAATAGAGGGCAAGGTCATTTCAGGAGTGGATCACAGAATGATCACTAAACCAACATGGGTGTTTGACAGAAAGTAGAACAAATTACCATTTACCCACAACAGTCATTCAATGCAAACAAAATATGATACAGAGAAAAAAGAAAAAGACAAACACTCCAAAATATAAACCAACATAATAAGACTGGGGGAAAAAAACAGACTAGAAAATAAAAGACAAGAAACAAACAAATTCATCCAAAACCTACCTTGAGATTAATTCATAGCTTTTTTTTTTATAGATTAATTCATAGCTGACTATTGTTACAACAATAAAATTTAGTTTCTCATTTATGGATTTGAGTTCCTTTTTCTCTGTCTTACTTGTCACACCTTCACTCATATTAACTAGGTAGTTTTACTCGAAGGTGGTTTACTACCATTTCATACTTCTTTTTTTTTTAACAAGGAGTGACAAATAATCAAAGAAAGCACAGCTGATAAACACATTAAAATATTGAATCATAACAAAGCATTAAGAAATTTTCCAATCCAGCTTTTAAACTTATGTTCATAAAATAATCATCGGGTATAAAGTTTCTGTTATTGTTTGTTTATGAACTATATAATTCTGAAACCATTTGCTATAAACATGAGGGTTTTTTTATATATTTTTTTACAAAACACAAAGAAACATCAACAAAACTTTTGGAAATATTAAAAACTATTGGATAATGACAGAAATTTTCTTTTCTCAGAAAAACCAGCAGCTGGTGATAGGTTTTAAGAAAAATTTCCACATTACCAGAGAGAAATTGCCATCAAATTCTAAGTTAGAGGAAGCCATCCAACATGAGGTTGATTCACACTTCCTCATTAGATTCTTTCAAGCACAAGACTGAAAAAGGAATGGGATGATGAAAAAAAGCTGAAAAGAAACTACACACTAGCAAACAGCTACATACAAACCAACTGATAACATTTGCCACATACCATTGACAAGATCTGCAAAAGAATAGTTCATGTAAGTTAGACACAATTGTTAGTTTGTATTAGAAACTATACATGTTCACAGTAGATATGATCAAAACAAGTTTGCATTGTGATACAATTTTATGTCATAAAAACACACCAGCTTGCTGTTAGAATAAACATTTTTGTGTGAGGTGCTACATAAACAGTACAAACCTTTGCATGAAGTTACGATGGTTGATATTTGAATACATCAGCTTAGCAACGCATATATATATATTTCAAGACATGTGTTCTTACAATCATTAACATTTGAATAACTTTTAACAGTGTTCTGTGTACAAGATGAGTGTATTTTAAAACAGACATGTAGACAAGAAACTCTGATTTAAAAATAAACTTTTAGATATAGTATACACAACTTCATGTGTTTGGTAATGGAAACTTATTTACTGTTGTAAGGATTTTTGGCACATTTTCTGCAAATGTCTGCAAAATATCCTATTTGACACTTTAATTTTACCCAAAAATATCAAAGTATAACATACAAACTTCTCTCTCAAAATAATGTTTATCAAATTAATTGTGGCTCATAAGAACAAAAATAAAGAAAATGTTTTATGACCAGTGCATGACACTGAATGTAGTTTGTGTCAGAACAAAAATTGTTCAATCATTAAAAAATTGGAGGGGGGGGGGGGGGTTGAGGCCTCTGCACAAAGATCCTAATAGTCTACTATAAATATCTTCACATAGTTAGCACTCAATAGTTAGAAAAAAAAAAGTCATCTAGTAAATTCTTCATACAGGCATTACACGTTTCAGGTTGAATTAGAAACACACTTAAACCTTTCTATTTATTGTTTACAGAAACACAGAGGCACACTTACAAAATGTTAGATGTTTTAGAAAAAAAATCTGAAACTTTTCTTTTACAGTATTTCCCAAAGATACATAAACACAGAGAGAGACTAATAGAATCTAGGAGAACAGGTTATCTTTTATGAACTAACAATCTGAGAGATTGAAAATCAACACTGTGTTAAAAAAAAAAGTTAAGATACACACACGCATACATCACTATCAGTATTAAGTTAAATGGCATTCAATCAAATGGTTTCTTTTTCTCTTCCATTAAAAAAAATAAGTGTTACTTAATATATTAAGAATGCATCACACTTGTACCAAAGGACTGTCAGCCAGTCAGCAATGTCAATGAAGGAAAGAAGTGTCACATTAATTAATTGAACATACGTAGAGAAAGAACAAAAGATTGACATCAATTCTCATCCTTTCATAATTTTCACACCTACTGACAACAAGCAAGAAAAGAGGGAATCATTAAGCCTGAAATGAATCCAGTAAGCCGGGACTGAATTCAGTTATCCTGAAGATAATTCAATAAGCCATGATGCCTCAAACAATGCATGTGCCCACGAGTGTGACCATTTGAACACCAGATCTGACCAAGATGAAAAAACTGAACACAAAGTTTCAGCACAAACTCTTATTTTGTAATAATTTTACAACTATAAGTGAATTCCAGATACTAGTGGTTCAAAAAACAAACATGGTGCATGATTTGTTGCGAGGAAATTTGGTTCTGTTTTTCATAATGATCCACAAATAGATAGACAGTCTGCCATCTGGTTGCTTTGAGGTGAGATCTCCTTTTAAGTCATGTAGACAATGCCCAACAACTGGTGGTCTGTATTCATGATTATGATTTAGTACCAACTGGGAGAACTGACAATTATTCCAGCTGTTAAATTAACCAGCAACTGACTCCATTGTGAAGAAATCAGCATGATCCACACAGCAAGCATATCTCCATGAGTGGGGAGATTGTTGTGTTCTTTTTCAATAGAAGATCCATCTTTACGAAGAAGTTTGCAGAAAATAAAGTGTCCCCTTGCTAATTTGCTACTAAGAATCGAAAGATTCTGAATGAAGCCTGCTACCTGTCTCCATCTCAAACACATATTTAATTTTTTTTTTTTTTTTATAATCTTCTACATAAAGAGAGTGGGAAAGTGCCTATGACAATAACGGATGCACAAGGCCATCTAAACAGAGTGATTTCTATCACAGCAGAAGCCCTGACATGACTGTATCACCAAACAGTTTTAGAATAGGAAAAAAAATTGGGGGCTGAGAGCGAACATAGAACAAAAATGTGAACTGTATTAAACTGTAAAAGAAACAAAAAACTCACACAAGCCTTTGCAGAATATCTTTAATTTTAGCACAGACATGCAGTGAAATATCTCCTGATCAAAACCTTTTTTTTTTTTTTTTATCCCTGATCAAAGCCTAAATCAAGGCTAAAATAAGGACCCAGATAAACAAAACAGCAACAAAAGTTGAACCTGGATTGACACCTTCTTTTAACTCAGAGCCAACACTTTACTTCCTCCGATCAAACTGTTAATCATGTTAGTCAAACTGTTAATCACTAGAACTGAAAATGTTAGTGGTCTAGTTCACAGTATTAACAAAAAGAGGGCACACACAGCAGGGGAGAGCAGTACCTTGTCAAATCTGGGCTGACCGCGGATGAGGTACTGGTTCCTGCTGGAGATGTCCAGCGCTCGCAGCGCGGTGTTGAGGTAGTCCAGCTGTTGGGCCGTCACGGACATCAGACCTGGGCACCCACACACACACCAGTCACCACCTCTTCTCTCCTGGATCTACCCCAACAACCACTGTCATCTTTCAAAGACAACTGATTCTTCCCAGTTGTAACGCACTACTTGTTAGGCTGCTTTCCCCCCCTCCCCTTCCTCTTCCTTCCCTCCCCAGTGATTTATGGAAGAAATGTGGTCAATGAACATATTTTTCTTGGATTTTCATGAAGACTTTTTTTTGGCGATAAACCTTAGTGCCTCCTATACCAAGGATTTTCTTTGGTCAGAAGATCTTTGTCATCCATCAAACCATAAATGAAGATACGTTTGGTCATGTGACTGACATCCATTAACACTTTGTACCCCAAGGGTGCAGCTGCACTGCAGTCTCTGTGGACCAGCCCTGCAGCAGCTGAGTGCAGTGTGCACTGGGTCATCATAGTAAAATCCTCATATCTTTTTTGTTTGAAGCCCATTTCTTATGAAACTATGGCATTGTGTGGGTAAATGACTGCCCATTATATACGTGCATAACAATTTATATTGCATAAAAAAGAGTATGTTAATTATGGTGTCAAATTACGTAATTGCTCTGATTTTAAGTGGTGATCCCACTGATGGGCTTACGATTTTTACACAATGTATGCAACAAATACAACACAACAACAACAAAACTATACAAGAATCTCAAATAAACAGGGACAAACATAGGTACTATACAAGTTTTCTTCCAGCATGCATCAAATGTAATATAATCAAAGGGAACCACTGAACTGTAGACACGACACTGTCACAATAACGATCATGGAATATACAGATAACATTTCTTCCCTAGTCCAAGAAAGTTCCTGAACTTTTCTACACTGCTTTATTCATATGTACAGAATGTTTGCACTTCACCAGGTGGCTTGTAGTTCATTTTCATGTAAACAGTTAGTGTTTATGGTAGCAGTACTCACAGTACCAAGGCCACGCCCCTCCCCAGTCACCCCCCCCCCCCTTCCCACCCCTTTTAGCTGGCCTATCTCGCTCCTCGCGGCACACAGTGTGTATCACGAGACTCAAAGCTCTCACGATCTCTATCCAAAACACGATCTTTATCGGCAACGTAATAACTCGTTTAAAACTTCTGTTACTTCGTCAGCAGTGAAAGTATGATGTACCAAAGCCATACTACAAGCATATGACACGTAAAACAACAATAAACACAACAAAAACACGCTCAATTTATATGCAAATTAGCTGTGAACGATGTGCCACCAACGTGGCAGCTAAAGCCAACAAGCTAAAACGACCATGTGAGAATAGAACAGAATGGGAGGGCGAAAGTGAAAGTACCTGCTGTGGTACGGATTAATCCGTACCCCGTCCAGGGGAGATGATCGCGTGGTACGGATTAATCCATACCCGGGGTAGAAAGTGTTAACATACCTTTGGTCTAATGATTGGTGCAATTAAAGAACGTATGTTTGGTATTGTTAGTGTTTTACTAAATGAATATGCCTTTGATAAGAAGATTGCTGCAATTAATGAGCATACCTTTGGTCAGGTGAGTGTTGCACTTAATCAATGTACCTTTGACAAAAGATTGTTGCAATCCATAAACATACCTTTCATCATATGAGTGTTTTACTTAATCAACATACCTTTGATAAACAGATTGTTGCAATCAGTGAACCTACCTTTGGTCAGGTGGTCGGTGTCGTCAAACAGCATCCAGCATCCTGACTGCACCATGCCCATCATGTACTGCAGCATCATGGGAAGGGTGATGCTGTCTGTGCAGGTGACAGTGAACATGCACCTCCCCAACATCTGAACATGTGAACAACAGTCACTGTGAACATGCACCTCCCCAACATCTGAACATGTGAACAACACAGTCACTGTGAACATGCACCTCCCCAACATCTGAACATGTGAACAACACAGTCACTGTGAACATGCACCTCCCCAACATCTGAACAACACAGTCACTGTGAACATGCACCTCCCCAACATCTGAACATGTGAACAACACAGTCACTGTGAACATGCACCTCCCCAACATCTGTGCAACACAGTCACTGTGAACATGCACCTCCCCAACATCTGTGCAACACAGTCACTGTGAACATGCACCTCCCCAACATCTGAACATCACACAGAAATCACCATGATGCATCATTCTGTTCTGTATTATGCTGTGATGCTCACCCTGGACAGATGTCTGATGGTGTCCGTTTTGCCGGTGCCTGCAGGACCAATCAGCGTGCTGCACTGGAAGCTCTTCAGGGACTGAGTGAGGGAGAGAGTGGTGCGCTCAGTGAGGGGGGACATGACGAGGGAGGTGAAGGGGCCCAGGTACTCGTAGTCGTAGAAGAAGGTGTGCGTCAGCTGCTGGGCGTAGCAGGGGCTGAACTGGTAGTCCGTGGACACCGTCGTCTTGGTGCGCGTCAGAACAGGAGGTTCCTCTGATCCAACACACACAGTGAACACACTGTGAATACACTCAGTGACAATACATAGAGACAGGCACTATATATTGAAGCACACTCAGATGCTTAAATAAGACCAAACTTCTGTAGGCCTCACGCCCAAACACATCTTTGATAACAAACATACAATCAATCCAAATTATGAAGGTTTAAACACAATTATTGGGGTGGAAAGACTGAAGAGAACCACACACAAAAAACAGAACATAATTGCTTTAAAAACCTCCAAAAATGCATACAGATCACCACTTAACAAGATTGTACTCTGTCATCCTTGCAAATTCAATTTGTATTTTTGATATCACAGTATCAGTTCCAATGACTGTGTATGTCACACACAAGAGTGTGCAGGCAATCTTTGTGGGAGAATGAACACAAAAATCACTGGTTGATAATGGAAATTAAATAAAATACAAACAAAACTAAGCAAGCCAGATGAAAGAATAAACATCAGAATAAAGACAATAGTTACTTCACTTCTAGCAAATGTGAATCACACAAAATGATATTATTCAGAGTCTACAGAAGATATTCATATCAGCCAGTGAAGTCAGCCACAGTAGATTGCACGATGTCATTCTGATCAGTTTAAACATGCCTCCTCATCTCACACCAACAACCAAGTGCTCACCTTCTGCCTGTCGCTTCAGTCTGCTTCTGCGAGAAGTGTTTTTGGTGGAGACGACAGGGCTGGGCTGCTTGGCTGCATCGCTGACGGTGGTCTTGGCACGCAGAACGTTGCGGATGTCCATGCGGAACTTGAGCACTCGCATCCACTCAAAGCAGCTGTCTGTCACCCTGCCCTCCTTCAGCAACACTGAACAAAAATGACAAAGCTGTACTCTCTTTTCTGTTGTATTCTAATGTTCTCTTTGCACTGAACTGCACTGCAGAATTTTAAATGTTCACTTATTTCAGTACGACAGTAAGTTTTCCCTGAAAATCTGACTTGGAATAAAATATGACATCCTATTCAAATGAAATGTACTTACAATAAATAAGGAACAGTGATTTGTAAATCCCTGTTCCCACAGGTTTGTACATGTGTCAAATTTTTTAAAGTGCTATCCTTTCAGCAATTGCAGTGTTTAAGCACAGACAATTTGTCCACATGCCCTGCTAGTAAACTTTTCTGTTGCTTTCAGTTATGACTGACCTTTTATTCTCTCAATATGTAAGTCAACTTTTTTACATTCTATATAACTATACACACACAAGGCACTAAGACTCTGGGAGATGGAAAAACCCTTGCACTTAACCCTTTGGCTGCTGACCTATTTTGCTCAGTCCTATGCTGAAGAAATTTTCAGAAACAGACAAAAATCAGGCATATGATTTTCAATTGCTTTTAATTCAGGAAATTCCTAAGATAGCTACATAAAAGTATATACTGAATGAAAGGAAATTGAATGAAGATTGTATTTGTGACAATTTTAAAAATATATAATTAGACAGACAGACACACGCGCGCACGCACGCACGCACGCGCACACACACACACACACGCACACACCACACACACACACACACACACACACACACACCACACACACACACACACACACACCTGCTCTTCACACAAACACACAGCCAGGGAGCCAGGGCAGATGTCAGCAAGAACAATAGCTCATCAACAAAACAAACAGACACACACACTGATAACTGACAGCTAACGAGTAGTCTAGGTGACAAGTGACACGAGGTCAGGTCGCAACCACTTCAAATTAGATCAAACACATGGGCCACTCAGTGACTGGCTCGCTCGCTTACTGACCGGGCTTGGTGCAACCATACGATACACACATTTAGTTGTACTAAATGCAATACAATTATGTTATAAAAACGAATAAAGCCCTCAACTATACCCAACTGCATCTCGACCGATGCGATCTTCATGTTCCGATTCAGACAACGAGTGAGTATGCAGAAGTTTCTTCCGGATCAAAACCGAGTCGTTTGCATCACAAAGTTCGATGTCAACTGAATAAAAAAAACAACAACAACCCTAATCTCCACTATCTTGATCTCTATAAATTTCATCAATAACTTCGGCAACTGTATAGGTCAGTTGAGGGGCAGCCATTGCTTCGAAAACCAAAAATTGAACTTCGCAGTACCTCGTTTACCTTGCCGATTGAACGTCATAAAATATGCAAATAACTTGAACAAATGGGACTCATGGGTTGAAGATACATCAAGGGAGCTAAACAAATCATAATAAGAAGGATTTTCAGCAATGCTGAGCAAAACAGAGAGAGCGTTGGTTCATGACGAGCAGCGCTCGTCAACACAGCATTGCAGGTGGCGGTTTCTATGACGAGCGGCGCTCGTCAACAGCGCAGTGTAGGGGTTAATCAACTACATGTCATCAAGACTCCAGCCTGTGTCTCCAGGGCTGTTAAGAAAAATAAATGCTTAAAGCTTTGTCCATCCAACCCAAATGCTGTGATGTCCCTGTTTTTTTCCAACCCCAGAATACAGGGAGATCATGTTATTAAGTACATGCAGGAGGCAAGGCGTGGCTTACCATCCATGACGTCCCTGTGGTGGATGTTCTGGGTGATGAGGGAGGACAGCAGGCAGTGCAGACGTCCCTTCACATCCTTCTCCACATCCCCGTGCACTGCTGACTCCCGCAACACGTCCACATACTGGTCCACTTTGGCACTGACGTTGGACCTGCACCCAGCAACCACTTAATTCACCACTTCACACACCGCACTGGTAGTACATCAGTCAGGTCCACTCTCTCGCCAGTATTAATGACAAGTAAATATTTTTTCTTTCTCTTGATTTTGAAACAATTTACAATGAAAATAAATCTGATGTCAAAACTACAATGTAAAGCACAAAAAAGCATGCATGCATGCATACAAACATATATATATTATATACATTACATACATACAACACAACATACATACATACATACATACATACATACATACATACATACATACATACATACATACATAACATACACACATACACACATACACACATACATACATACATACATACATACATACACACACACATACATACATACATACACACACACACAGTGACAAAGACACACACACACACACACACAACACACACATACACACACACACATACACACACACACACACACACACACACACACACACACACACACACACACACACACAACACAACACACATACATACATACATACATACATACATACATACATACATACATACATACATACATACATACATACATACATACATACATACATACATACATACATCATACATAAAAAAAAAAGTTAAAGTCTGTCCCGAGCCTAAGGCTCATCAGGCCGGTGCTGATCCCGGTTTCTGTGGCGTTAAGCGACTGAGAGTCATAGACTCCCCCCTGGATAGGATGCCAGTCTATCGCAGGGTTAACCCCCAACACAAGGTTGGTACCCCTTTTACACCTGGGTGGGGTGAGAAAATAGCCGTAAAGTGCCTTTTCCAAGAGCACTACGCCATAGCCGAAAGCTGGGATCGAACCCGCAACCTTTAGATTACGAGTTCAACGCCCTAACCACTACACTACAGCGGCAGCTCACATACATACATAAACACATACATACTGTCTTCTAGAATGAGCAGCAACAATTCAACATTATACAAAATATAGCAGTGAAAAGCTGAAAATATACTCCCCCCTCCAAAGCACCGAGTATATACACAAGAGTTGCAAACACTAACTTTGCCATTTCTGTCTGTCAGAACTGAACACAGGCCTCCTTTTTTAAAAATTATATTTTATTTTATTTAACTTTTAAAAAATTTGTATTTCTTTCTTTTTTTTCAGCACAGTCCTCCTACCTGAGCATGCGCAGGTCGTCAGTGTCGGCCTCTCCAGGTGTCTGGCCATGCCGCGCTCCCACAGGATGCACTCTGCCAGCAGCACGCACTGGGCGGGGAAGTGCAGCAGCCAGTGGCGGTACCGGTGGTGGATCTCACTGGCCAGCTCCCCCACTCCTGCCGGCTGGCGCGCCAGTTTGGACAGCTCCTCCAGAATCTGGATCGGCTGACACGTGCCTGCAGCAGTGCAAACTCGGTGTAAGTGACCGACGTGTGAACATCCAAAAGAGATGAGTAAGTCTCTGTCTGTCTGTGTCTGTCTGTCTGTCTGTCTGTCTCTCTATATATAGATATATACTGATTTTTAAAAATATGTTTATATATATATATATATACACACATATATATATATATATATATATATTTTTTTTTGTTCATACAGATGAGAAATGTGATATATTATTAAAATGCAGTAATGGCTTTTAGACGCCTTAACTGATATAAGAGACTAGCACCCATCCCATGCCTGCACTGACCTTCCTCCATGCGTGTCTGCACACAGGCCTGCAGCACGACCATCATGGTGTTCTTCATGATGCTCTCCAGGCCTGACAGCCACACGCTGGACTCAGGGTGAGCGTCCAGCCATGTGTACAGACCCACCTCTTCCTTGTGGCTGCCAAACAGGGACACCACCTGCAGCTTGTCTCCTGCAACAGTCATTAACCTTCTTACATTCAGATTCTCTGAACACAAATTGCCTCTAGATTTTGCATTCCATCACGAAATCAGGTCAGGCACACATGCTTGTTTGCCTTTTCCTCCTTCTAAGTACATACCAGCAGCTATAATTTCTTCCAGGCTCACAGCAGGCTCTGTTCTTCTAGCCTGATAGAGCGTTGACATGTGGTAGCAATTAGTAATGGTCACAGCGTGATGGAAATCTACTGTGTGTAGATCCCAGCAAATCCCAGTTTGGGATTCAGGCAGGGCAATTATTCAATCCTGGCAAATCCCAGTTCAGGACTAAGAGGGTTAAGAGACCTGTGGAGGTGCTCTTCAGTTTTTCAGGCTATGCTGGGCATCCAGTAAGTCATTGGTGATATTACATTTTTTTAATTTTAAAAGAGATTTTTTTCCCCTTGACTGAAAAAGATCTTGTTTTTTCTGACACATCACCACAGTGGTATTTTCCCACGAGTTAAAAAAAAAACTTTCAATGAGTGATAACGTATACCAAAAAAAACTTAGCTAGCTTTATGTAAAATCTCGACAGCAAAGTAGTCAGCAATTTCACCATAAAACAATGATTTTCAAAGTTAAACTGATCATACAGAAGAAACCGTAATATAGTTTTGAAATTTTGCCAACTCATGTCACAGAATTAACCCTTTTGCTGCCATCATATTTTGCTCAGACACATGCTGGACAAAACAGTGAAGTGTTGAATCATGACAAACAGCGATCATCAACTAAGCATTGCTGGCGATGGTTTCTATGACAAACACAGTTTGTCAACAGCACAGTAAAGAGGTTAAGACACACTCCAGAATATTGAGTGTTTACACTTGATGTCAGCCACACTACAGATAAGCCGCCGCTGTGGCCTAGTGGTTAGGGTGTTGTACTCGTAATCTAAAGGTTGCGGGTTCGATCCCAGCTATTCCGCTATGGCGTTGTGCCCTTGGAAAAGGCACTTTACGGCTATTTTCTCACCCCACCCAGGTGTAAAAGGGGTACCAACCTTGTGTTGGGGGTTAATCCTGCGATAGACTGGCGTCCTATCCAGGGGGGAGTCTATGACTCTCAGTCGCTTAACGCCACAGAAACCGGGATAAGCACCGGCCTGATGAGCCTTATGGCTCGGGACAGACTTTAACTTTTAACACTACAGATACAGAAAAAAACAACAAAAACAAGAGAAAACAAAACAAAACAAATCCATGTGATATCTGACCATTCAGAGCAAAATCCAGAGCAGTGTTGAGGCCCCCCAGTCCAGGGGGCAGGGTGAAGGTCAGACTGCTGATGCCCGGGAAGCATTTCCTGGCAAAGGGCACCAGACCCTGGGGGTTGCGGGAGATGCCCACCATGTCCACCAGGTCGCCATTGGACAGGAAGTACAGACGCGGAAACTGTGAGCGATGGCGCTCCAGGAAATGGTCGAGGTCTTTCAGTATCTCTTCCTGCAATGCCAAACCTCAACATCACACCATGGATAAATCAATGCCTTAACTTCTCTCTTTTTTTATTTGGTCTTAACATCTCTTACCAGGCAACCTAAAACCTTCATTATCAAATCTACCATTATATTTCCCCCCCCTTGTTTTCAAGAAGAACACATAACAACCATCTCATCTCACCTGCTGCTGAATGAGGGAGAGAAGTAGGGATCTCAGGTTGTCTCCCTGTAGCAGACGGTACCCTTTCTCTCCTCGTCGCCGATTGACAACTGACAGGACTTTGGAATCGTTGGAAACCACCCGCATCCAGTCCTGACAGACAGACAGACAGGGAGAAAACATCTGTCACCAGGGTGAAATGACGAATGAGCTATTGTCTATCATACAATAAACATGTTTTATTGTCTGCTTTTTGCTGCATTCGGTAAATGACAGATTACACAAATCCTATATCAAATGTGTACAAGAGCATCACAGAAAACCTAAAACACAAATCTCTTTGGCAACTGGATCTAAGATTGACTGAAGCAATTCAACACCAGAGACTAGACATTTCACATCAGGCATTTAGGCAAGACAGTAATAGTATTAATTGAAACATGCCATCTGACACCTTTATCAACAAACACCAACATATCTGATGATCTTAGCAGTGTTCATTACAAAACAAGTGTCTGACAAACCATATAAAAATTATTTTTAAGTCTTCTCAACTAAATGTACTACAATTCAAACAAATGTCATAAGGCTGCTGACTTCTATTCCCGCTAGTTACAAACTGACAGAAGAAAGAGGTCACCTTGAACTTGTTGTGGATGCCCTCAAACTTGTAGGCCTGCTGGTTCAGTCTGCGGTACATCTCTGGCTGCTCAAAGATCTTCAGCAGGTACAGCCACTGACAGACAACAGGGAAATGACATGACAGCAAGACATGACAACAAGAAAATGACAACAACAACACCCCTACATCTCATGTCAACACAGCTTCTATCTTCTGTAGTCATAGCTTGTTGCTGCCTGAACATAACAAACAAACTATTCTGCCATGTTGCTCTCTTTGTTGAAACTTTCTGCCTCAAAATATATAAATAAAAAAGTTGAATATAAATACAGACAGTTATGTGCTATTTTCAATCATCTACTGACTTTTATGGGTAAAACAAAAAAATTACACATAAAACTGCATGAAGCCATTATTCTTAAAAATTGTGTATGCACCACTACCACTGGCTATCAATTCAACATCAGATCAACATGGATCACTAGACAAGTCTAAACATAACTGCAGAAGAAAAAACCAGAAAGCTGGAGGCAGGTGTACCTTTTTCTGGCAGACGGTCCACAGGTCGGTGATTTCCTCGATGGCCCTGAGGGAACTGCACCACTCCTCAGCCTCGTGCGGATGTCCCCCACATAGGGAGACTGCAGCATGGCTTCCACACTGATCCTGCTGTCCTGTCACCACACAGTCAATGGAACAATGTATCAACCATTTAAAAAATTTTTTTTTTTTTTTTTTTTTTTAATCAATGTACAACTGTCTATGTCCTGTTTGAAGACCTTTAACATTCATGTCACCAAACAACAAGCAGTAAAATGAATGAGAGAAGTGTGATGTCTGTTAATATATTTGCATATACTCAAGAAATTAACTGAATTAATGGAAGACTGCATTTTGTGAATTATTCTTCAAATAACAATATCAACACGAAAAAGAAGAAGAAGAGAAATTCCAGAATCACACAGCCCCAGCCTACCTCCAGCTGGTACTTGAGCTCCTCGACGTCGATGAGGATGTAGAAGTCATCGCTGGCCACGTCCAGACCTCTGGCCACCCCTGCTGCTGCAGCGGCCCGCTCCTGTCGATAGCGCTCCAGCTTGGTCGCCCGCCGCCCAGGGGAGGAGGCGCGCTTCACAGGGTCTGTCCCCAACACAGGCAATGAACAAGGTCAACAGGGGTCATTTGTAATGAGGCAAAATCTTTGCAACTTTCATCACAGCATCACCAACCATCATAGCACCATCAATCTAACAGATAGTGTCATATTTGTGGGAAAAGGTTTTGAACATGTATTTGACACAAAGTTGAGAGAAAAAATTAATCAATTTAATTCTTTCGTTTCATAAGGCTGATAAAACCAGGCCAAGCTAAGAATGCCCTGGATTTATCACCCCTAGATAACAAACTTGCCAGTGACAACTCTCCTCATGAGGTGTGATGTGCATTAAGCTGTTGCATAGAACCATGCTTAACTGTTTTTGATTTTTAACACCTTCTTCTTCTTCTTTGTCCAACACTCAGACAGCAAGTACCATTGCCTGTCATATGAGCAAAACTGCTGTGCTGCTGTTAAGCACCTGACAAGTCAAGCCCAGTGCATCCAACTTTGACATGGGAGAACACATGATAAAACTTTCTTTTTTTATGGTAGTATTACCTCCCCTCCATAGGCTATCATAAACAGTTCTTTTCCTTTTCATTGCTTGAAATTGCTCAGAAATTGAAAGAAAACTTTTTATCTAATGAAAAAGAAGCAGCAATTCTTTTATAAAATTGTAGACAATGTTGTTTGCCTGTCTGAAACAAGGACTGGGTGAAACTGGATTATTTAGAATGAGTCCTTTTTTTTAATTTGCAAACTGATATAGAAAAAGACACCTTTAAAGTTTGGAACTGTTAGTTTGATGATGTGTTACAAAACTATGGACACAACAGTTGTAGCTGTGAGTTATGAATTTCAGATCTCTACAGGGATCACCCCCCATAACTTCTAATCCTCCTTACTTTGGAGGAGATGTGTCTCCTGTCTTTTATTTTTTCTATGTACAGCTGGAAGGAGAGAGGGAGATCATGTTCGGAAGGAAGGGGGAGGAGAAGGTTTTAGGTGAGAAGGAAGGGTCAGGTGGGGAGGGGGTAGATTGGGGTAAGAAAGGATGGGGGGAGGAGGGGTAGTGTAGGGGGGATGGAGAGGGTAAATTAGGAGGGTTGGGGGGAGAGAGGGGGGAGAGGGTAGGTTAGATGGGAGGAGGGGGTAGGTTAGATGGGGGAGGGGGTAAGTTAGATGGAGGGAGGGAAGGGGGGGTTAGATGGGAGGAGGGGGTAAGTTAGATGGAGGGAGGGAAGGGGGGGGTTAGATGGAGGGAGGGAAGGGGGGGGTTAGATGGAGGGAGGGAGGGAGGTCAGATGTGGGAGGGAGGTCAGAGGGAGGAGGGGTAGGTCAGATGGGGGGGAGGGAGAGGGTAGGTTAGATGGGGGAGGGGTAGGGAAGGAGAGGGGGAAGGGGTAGGGAAGGAGAGGGGGGAGGTTAGATGAGGGGTAGGGAAGGAGAGGGAGGAGGGGTAGGGAAGATGAGGAGGGGGTAGGGAAGGAGAGGGGGGAGGTTAGATGAGGGGTAGGGAAGGAGAGGGAGGAGGGGGTAGGGAAGATGAGGAGGGGGTAGGGAAGATGAGGAGGGGTAGGGAAGGAGAGGGGGAGGTTAGATGAGGAGGGGTAGGGAAGGAGAGGGAGGAGGGGGTAGGGAAGATGAGGAGGGGGTAGGGAAGATGAGGAGGGGTAGGGAAAGAGAGAGGGAGGAGGTAGGTTAGATGAGGAGGGGTAGGGAAAGAGAGGGGGGAGAGGGTAGGGAAAGAGAGAGGGGAGAGGGTAGGGAAAGAGAGGGGGGAGAGGGTAGGGAAAGAGAGGGGGGAGAGGGGAAGGTTAGATGGGGAGGGGTAGGGAAAGAGAGGGAGGAGGGAGAAAGGGTAGGTTAGAGGAGGAGGGGTAGGGAAAGGGAGGGAGGAGGGTAGGTTAGAGGAGGAGGGGTAGGGAGAGGGAGGAGGGGGAGAGGGCAGGTTAGAGGAGGAGGGGTAGGGAAGGAGAGGGAGGGAGGGGTAAGGGAGGGAATATGAAAAGGAAGGATGGGGAGGTCAGAGCATGGTGCACAGATTCATTGTTTCCTACACTGATACTGTTCCCTATGATCATAAGTATATGTAAGCAAACCCGCTTGCTGTCAGGATTCAATCTTTGGTGGCTATGCTAGTTAAGCTGTATTCAGGGTTGGTTCTCCCTTCTCTCCTTCCAAACTACACTGCCCAATGTTAAATTCAGCCAGCAGCATTGAAGCCTAAGCTGTGTAATCAGTGCTACTAAGGCCAACAGTCCAAACTCCCCATCAAAACACCACCGGGCACACTGATATCACTTCCAAGACGATTTACTGTTGGGGCATTCAGAGAGAAAAAAATCTCACTCACACACCGCAGATGTCAGTTTCCCCCACTTTCAGCTCCTCTCAGCTGCTAATAATTAATCCATCCCATTCCAGCCCAGCTGGTGCTAATTGTAGTAGGAACTGACCACACTTAGACTAGGTAAAAGGAAAGGGCACGCTAAACATAGCACTCTTGACTGAGGCATGCTAACTATAGCACTCTTGACTGAGTGACGTTAGATTTGTGTGCTGTGGCGTACACATGCACAACCTCACACTGATGACTGTTCACATGTGCACACCTTTGACGAACAGACTGTCTGGGATGTGCTTGGCCAGCTTGAAGTTCTTGTCCTGCCACAGGCGCTTGATGCGCGCCATCTGCTGCTCCAGGTCGTACTCGGCCACAGCCGACAGGTAGACAGAGTGCACCAGGTCGGCGTTGTCCGACAGGTTGTAGCTCATCAGGTCGGCGACTGTCAGCTGGCTGCTGTCGATGTACGGCTCGCTCATGCCTATGAAGATGGTCTGCCAGTGTCGCTCCTGAAAATTCCAATTCAGTTTTGTAATCAAGGTCAATCTGAGTGGTAGGTAAGGTAAAGGTAAAGGTGTCCAGTAACCTGTGTGGTCGTAGGGGAGCAAGGCATCAGAGACCTCAGCTTCTCTAGGGGCCAGCATATTGAGGGCAGCGTCCATCTCCTCTCCCTCACTGCTTTACCTTCCCTGACCCTACAGAGGGCAGGTACCCATTTACACCCGGGTGAACTGGGGAACTGTACTAAAGCCAAGGCGTGCAAACGGTCACCCATCCAACTGGTAACCACGCTCGACGCTGCTTAACTTGACTGGGGGAAAGCGAGCACTCTGACCACTGAGCTATCCCGCCCCCAATCTGAGTGGAGTCTTTACAAATTGCCTAGTTTTACACTGTTTTGAAGAGACTTTGCAGAGTCAGACCAGTGAGGATGTAGTCTTAGCAAACGGCTGTTGAAATCTGCTTTGACTGGAGTGAGGTAAAAAGTGATTTGAAGTAAACCTGAAGCCACCACCACCTCTGCATGCAGCATTGTGCACTATTCATAGTTGTACCCAGAAAGATCAATGTTACATGCTGCCTGAAAGACAACACTACCAGAACTGTCCAGTCATATAAGTGTAAAATCAATGATGATGTTCATATCAATGACAAAAAATGACGAAAGGAATTACATCAGTCCCCTTTCACAGACAGACAGACAATGTGAAGTCAAAATTTTCCAGCAGATTTCAGCAAGTCTCAAAAAAGAGATTTCATGCAGTACCAAAACTAATCTTGCTGGACAAGTACTGGCTGTTTACTTGAACATATCAAACACACCACTTACAAAAAGATATAGAAACAAGGTCAAAAGCAAAAAAACCCACTTACATGAATTCCTACCTCTCAAAACACATTCAAATTTGAGAGATGTCTATGCTGCATTAATTTCAGAAAAGAAAATTCTTTCAATGTTTACAATGCACATTTCACAACTATCTGTCCCTGTATCTCACATACCTGTATCTCACAACCTACTTCTTTCAAGTGAGCACAATTCCACATTTCCATTTGACCATTTTGTACAGGATGTGGAGGTCTTTCTTGAAGTCCTTTCTTAAAGCATATACCAGCAGCTATACTTTTCACATGATAAAAGACTGATACCAGACTTCACAGACAAGAAAAGGAGGAGAGAAGAGGATAATGAGATATGGACACACCTTGAGGGCATCATTGGCCAGTTTGTACAGCACAGGTAGGTCTTTCTTGAAGTCCTGCAGACTGCGGTACCAGGTGGTCAGCACCTCATCCCCGGCGGGCAGGTGAGGCTTCAGCTGGGCGGCTGCTGACTGCCACTCTATCACCTTCTCCAGCGCCTTCTTGATGTTCATCTGCACATCACCACCACCGTCACACCCACCTCAGTACACACAC
Organism: Stramonita haemastoma; assembly: GCA_030674155.1. NCBI lineage: Eukaryota > Metazoa > Mollusca > Gastropoda > Neogastropoda > Muricidae > Stramonita > Stramonita haemastoma. The sequence goes on from CM060317.1 coordinate 83,042,576, forward strand.
TTGTCTGCTCTGCTGAAGCTCATAACAAAACACACACACCACAGCGCACAAATCCAACATCACTCAGTCAAGAGACTTTAGAGTGCTATATTTAGTGTGCCCTTTCCTTGTACCTAGTCCAAGTGTGGTCAGTTCCTGCTATAATTAGCACCAGCTGGCCCCATCTAGGCTGGGATGGTGTGGGTTTATTAGCAGCTGAGAGGAGATGAAAGTGGGGGAACCTGACAGATGTGACACACCAGCATGATGGAATCTTGCTGTTTTTTTGTTTTGTTTGTTCCTTTGCTAGACCTAAGAGGTTCACCAATGGTGAGTTTTGCATATGCAACCGTTCTTGAAAAGCCAGTTGTTTTGCTTTGTTCTTCTAGTTTTAGTGTTTTGCAGGGAGAGGAGGGGTGGAAATACAAGGCATGATGAAAAAAGAGGGAAAAATTAATGCTGGAAATTCATAAAAATAAGTTGTTTTTTCTCAAGTTATGTACTCTCTCTCTCTCTCTCTCTCTCTCTCTCTCTCTCTCTCTCTCTCTCTCTCTCTCTCTCTCTCTCTCTTTTCAATGACGGTGCACTAAAAGCATGGTTTAGCAATTCACAAGATGCTGAAACTAACTTAAATATGCATCAATACAACCTCTCCTCACAAAGACAACCACTTAAACTCCAGAATCTAATTAAATCTTAATATGCAATCACCATGGATTCATGACCTGTGAATTATTCATGGTTACTCACACAAGACAATAACAATATTCATGACAATTTATCACAGATTTTCAGAGCCCTACAACCAAACAAACCCCAGCCTCAGAAAGAGAGAAGACAGAGGAGCAGAGGAGATGCTGACTCCTAAAGGAGGCATTGCTTCCTGTCCTTTGATGGTGCTGTGTGCTCCAGTCTTGTCAGTCTGCCTGGTCCATCTCACCGTCATTCTTCAGACTTGTTTAGCCCCCACTGTCTCGCTCACGGCTCACTCCGCAGTGGAATTCAGGGTGGCTGCCACAATGTCTCTCGCCACGGGCACACCACCGCAGGCTATCAGGGTGGAAGAACTTGCGCAGCTAGTAGACAGAAGCAGACATCAGAGAGAGAGGAGAGAGAGAGAGAGAGAGAGAGAGAGAGAGAGAGAGAGAGGGAGAGGGGAGAGGGAGAGTGAGAGAGAGTGGGTGTGTTGTGTGTGTGTGTGGTGTGTGTGTGTGTGTGTGTGTGTGTGTGTGTTGTGTCTGTGTGTCTGTTGTCTGTGTCTGTGTGTGTGTGTGTGTCGTTGTGTGCGTGTGTGTGTGTTGTGTGTAGTGTGTAGTGTGTGTGTGTGTGTATGAGTATGTGTGTGTATGTAGTATGTGTGTGTATGTAGTATGTGTGTGTGTGTGTGTGTGTGTGTGTGTGTGTGTTTTGTGTGTGTGTGTGTGTGTGTGTGTGTGTGAGGATCACAGCTTGCCGATTTGCAGCAATTCTTTATTTTTTTATTTACAGTAATTCTAGTTCTTTAGACTCATTGCTTCTGACAACAGCATTAAGGATCAAATCACCACAAGAGGCTGTCCCTCTCCCTCCCCTCTCTTCACCAAAACAAAGAAGACATTTTATAATCACATTACAGTCAACCAAAACTCTGGCATACTGTCTGTGGAAGAGACTGGTGAGGGAAGCAGAGGTTTTTTGTGAATGTTAATTAGTTACTTATCTCATTCATAGTTTTTCCCTGCCTGCACAATATTTCATGTAGGCTACACCATAGACAGTGGTGGGGAAAAGGAAAACAGAAACAGTAGAGATCCAGCTGAAACAAACTTTACAGAGACCTGACATATGCTTGATTGGGTACACACACACACAACACACACACACACACACACACACACACACACACACCCAATGCCCTGATCCAACATTCCATGTCAATCTATACAAAATCTTCAGACTTTTGCTCTGTGGAGGGGGGGGGGGGGTGACTCACCTCTTTCATGGCTCTCAGGACAGGCAGTGGTGGCTGTGAGGGATCCAGGAAAATGCCTGAGGTGGCCTGCTCCGCCAGTAGACGTGCCTCTCTCTCCAGAGTCTGCACACATCCACACACTCTTCCACCTCTGCAGCCATGTCCTGTGTGTCAATGTGTAGGTCACACCTTTTCCTCCTTCCTCTCTCTAATACTGGTGAATTGTATCACCGTGCCAGGGTTCATTCATAAAAGATCAGTCACATCCTTATGTTTATATCATCACTATCATGAGTCCATAAATTTATAGACTAAAATTCAACACAATTTTATTATCTCATAAAAGAGAAATTCTTTTGTTATTTACATTCTACAGAGATATTTAGATATTTGATTTGTTAGTGTTTATAATTCTTTATTCAGATAAACTGATTATTTAGACAAAGCTCTACTATTCTTCTCAAAATCTTACTAACCCTGCTCTTTGGTAAAACATGTGTTCATGACAAATCTGTTTCACAAGCGAAAGATATCCTATTTCTTTTTGATAACAATGATGGTAATAATAATAATAATAATAATAATAATAAAATATAATAATAATAAAATAAATAATAATAAATAATATAAATGATAGAGATAAAGATAAAGATAAAGATAATAATAATAATAATATATTAGTGATGATGATGATGATGATGATGATGATGATGATAATGATACTAATAATGGTGTATAGAACCATTTCTTTTTAAATAAATATGAAATTGATATAGCACTATTTCTTGTGAAAACAAATCAGAGCTTTTGCGTTCAGATCATTCAAACACATGCACCTATTCAAAAATAGAATAAAAATTTTTTAATTTAAACACACACACACACACACAACTTTTTTTTATTTCAGCCTTAATAAAAGAAATTGAATCAAATAAAAGAAACTCAAGGCAAAACAAAATCATAAAAAAACAAACTTGTATCAAAATATAAATAAAATCAGATCAGTGTAATGCAATGCTTTTTTTTTATCAACTAAACAGGAAGATGTGAGTTACTGAAGCATCAAAATCCAACAAAATCAAAACTGTACAACTTCCATCAAAACTCATAACAAAAACCAGTGAAAATACAACAAACAAATCAACTAACCAAACCAAACAAATCAACTCAATTATCAGTAGTTAGATATCTTGATATATAGAATTATTATGGCTTTGCTCACATTCAGATGTGTTACTGTCTTAGATTTTATATGACTAACTCACTTCAAATGTTTCCTCTTGCATGCTCAGGTAATCAAACCTTCAAATCTTCACATTCTGTGTGTGTGTGTGTGTGTGTGTGTGTGTGTGTGTGTGTGTGTGTGTGTGGTGTGGTGTGTGGTGTGTGTGTGTGTGTGCATTGCGTGGTGCATGCATGTGTACGTGCGTGCATAGTGTTAATGTGTGCATGCATGCATGCATGTGTGTGTACATATCGGACAGTGTATGCATTTGTAGCATTTTAAGTGTGACACGTGGGGCTCTGTAGTTAAGTCTGTAAAATGCACACACACACACAGCACACACACACCACAAACAACCCACACCACACACACACAGACACACAACAAGACACCACACACACACACACCACAAACACACACACACACCACACCAAATCATAAGCACCTTTCCTGAATCAAATGCCAAGCACAGACCTTATAAAAAAAAAAATCTGAGCTCACACTACAACCCACAACTGAACAGAGCCATTGAAACAATTTTCAGAGCCATTCAAAGCAGTGTAGCTGGTGTGATGCATTTATTCCTGTAGCTCTTCTTTGACAGCCAAAACTCTACATGAAAATGGAAGGACTGAGATGTGAAGATGACATGAACAGATGATGAACAGAAATAGGAACATGCTCAAACAAATAAGATGACAAAAGAAGATGGGTGTCCAGATTAGTGTCTGCACAAAGAGGAAAGAAGGCAGACAGCATTGTTAATGACTGGTCACAATCTTCATTAGCCGACAACATGCTTACCAACAAAACATGCATTCCTACACCACTTCACAATCTAGACCACATGCACATATGGACATATAAATTTGTGGCACAGGAATACATGTTTACACTGTGGAACAAACAAGTCTGTGTGTCCATGTACAATACATATTGATTATAGATCGGTAGCTTGAGATAATGCACCTCCATGAAAGTGAAAAGTGCAGGTTTGGTCCCTGCTTATGCCCAAATTTTTACCTCCTCCATTGGACTTTCAGTGGTCTGGGGGCTAGTCTTTCAGACGAGATGATAGAATGAGGTCCAGTGTGCAACATGCACTAAATGTGCGTAAAACAACCTATAGCATCAAGAGGGTTTTTCCTGGCAATATGCTGTTGAAAAAAAAGCTTTCAAAGAGAAAAAACTACACCTGCAGACAGGAAAAATGAAAAAAATACATGGCACCTGTCTTGTTGTGATGCGCTCTCCATGGGAAAAGCAGCCCAAATTTCAAGCAGAGAAAATGATGTGCTTAAACTGAAAGTGGTGTACAATACAATACTACATAGCTGTATTGTATTTGTGAAGAAAAAGACATTTTTAACATGCACTGAAATGCACAGGTAATATGTGAACATGTTTGCAGATCCTGTTATAACCATATCTAGGGGTAATGCTGCACAGACACAGTCACATACACGCACCATGATGTAGCACGCACATGCACGCACACACACACACAACAAACACAGACACAACACAACACACCACACAACACACAACACACAGACAAACACACACAACACACCCCACATCACACACACACCACATCACACACACACACACACACACACATACACACACCACATCACACACACACACACACACACACACACACACACACACACACACACACACACACACACACACACACAGAGTCACAAAGGTGCACAATATTCTGCTGCAAAGACCCAACACAAGCTGCCCACAAAACTGGTGACATATGCCAAAACAAATCACTGTGATATCAAAAAACTTACTCCCTCTGTCAGCGATATTGAAAAAAACAACAATACATAATTATAGTCAGATGTAATCATACCAAAAAAGATAACCCATGTTACCTTCAATTCAAAATTATAAAAAAAGATGGTATAATCACCTTAACCTCTTTGCTGCCAAACCCATCATGTGGCTGACTATCTGCCATAAGGATTTAGGTCTGGGTGTGGGACATGGTGTAATAATCAACAATATAAAAAAACTTTAAATGCTTGTTGCATTAGAATAGAGTATTACTGTTCATGAACACTCCAAGCAAATATATATCAAAGTGTGCAATGGAAAACTTTGATCCTGAAATAAGGCTGAAAAAATTCCAGACCTGCCAGTAACAATTCCCATCAAAGAGCACTTGAAGGGTTCTTACATGATGGCAAGAGCCACTGTGGGGCACTAACGAGGTTAATGAGTATGAAATCTTTTATATGAAGCAATTAAGTGGTATTTGAAGTAAAAACAAAACCTTCAAAACTTTCTTTACTGTAAAATAAAGAATTTATTTTCCTACCTGCTAAGGTAAATTATACCGTCTTTTTCATTTTTACACTCAATAAATCAAGCACTAAACAACCAATCTGTAGAAAACAACCAAAACCAGAGCACAAAAGTCCTTACCATATGAACTGATAGCACTTACAGTCGACCGTGTAACACTTTTGTAGTTTTTCATTGCTCATAACATTGCTTCATTCCTGTTTTTGTATGTTTGAGAAAAGCAATAACACATGTTTAGGTTTACTCATAAATGTGAGATTTAGCACAAATCACTTCATGCTCAGTAAAGAAACACGATACCTACAAATATTCTCTGACAGTATCAAGACAGCTTCTGAGTTTCTATTTTCTGTCTTAGGTTTTGTTATAATGCATAACTACACATATTTCTGAAACTTTAAAAAATAATTATTTTACAGACTTAATCCTGCAGCTTCAGAGTTATTAACTTACAATATCAGCAAGTCTGCTTATATATTTTTTTTCTAAAATGTTTGAACACTTTCAGTTTCAAACTGTCACAGGACAGTAACATCTGTTCCCTAGACTGTCTTATAAAAAGTAAACTGTAAAGAGCCATCAGAATTGAAGTTGAAACTGTAATTATAAACAGAAAAAAAACCTCTGTCAGAACCTAAAGCCAAAACCAAACACATTTGGACAAAGAGTTATACATAGCCAAAGTTTATAAACAAAGCAACATATGTTAGAGTTTTCAAAAAAGAATACATCACGCAGGATACACATTTATCTCAAATGCCAGTGTTACACAGGCAATTCTTTGGGGGTTAACACAAGTTATAAAACACACAACAACTGCACTACAGGTAAAAATCGCACAGTTGAAATCTAAGGTGTCACTGCACCAAGACAGCCCCAGCCTGTGACAACTGACCTGGAAGTTGTTTTCCAGCTGCTGGGTCATGAGGGGCGTCTGTGTGCTGATGAACTCTCCTGCATCCTGCGTCTGCATCAGGAACGCCTCCCACGCTGCCCACACCCCCTCCTCCACCTTTTCCTCCTCGGCTGTCAGCTGTCGGAAGCTCATGCGAATCACCTGCCATGCAGGTAACAACGTGTGCGTTACAGACAGTCCTTACTTCAATGCCATGCATGTAACAACGTGTGTTACAGACAGTCCTTACTTCAATATGCAGGTAACAACATGTACCTTACAGATAGTTCTTCTATGCATGTAACAATGTGTGTGTTACAGACACATCTTACTTCAATGCTATGCATGTAACAATGTGTGTGTTACAGACAGTTCTTACTTCAATGCTATGCATGTAACAATGTGTGTGTTACAGACAGTTCTTACTTCAATATGCATGTAACAACATGTGTGTTACAGACAGTTCTTACTTCAATATGCATGTAACAACATGTGTGTTACAGACAGTTCTTACTTCAATATGCATGTAACAATGTGTGTGTTACAGACAGTTCTTACTCCAATATGCATGTAACAACATGTGTGTTACAGACAGTTCTTACTTCAATATGCATGTAACAATGTGTGGTTACAGACAGTTCTTACTCCAATATGCATGTAACAATGTGTATGTTACAGACAGCTCTTACTTCAATGCCATGCAAGAAACAATGTGTGTGTTACAGACAGTCCTTATTTAAATATGCATGTAACAATGTGTGTGTTAGACACTTCTTACTTCAATGCATGCATGTAATAATGTGTGTGTTACAGACAGTTCTTACTTCAATGCTTTACAATCTTTCAGAGGAATGTTTTTCATTTTAAGAATGTCTTCAGAGACAGCAGTATTTTTTCTGAACCTGCGGGAAACTACCCACTTTTAAATGTCCTGGAGCAAGTACTGGAACACTAATATTACTTCTCAGATTCTGTTAGAATTACTGGCAAACGTGGCTCTTGCTCCTCCCTGTTCTACACACACACGCACACACATGCATACATGCACGCACACACACACACACGCACACACACACACACACACACACACACACACACACACACACACACACACACACACACAAACACAAACACACAACACAAGCCTATATAGTTTACAGATTTAAATAATCCATTTCTCTGACCTCATAGAGAGACTTGATGTATTCCACCGTTGTTGATACTGCATGGTGTTCTTTTTGTACTGCTGGTAGTTCTTGGCAAACTGCGCGAAGGCCTCCACTGACTCCTGCTTGTCCTTCATGTTCTGAAAAATAAAACAATCACCATGTTCAAGTCCTCATCCTTTCCAAAAGAAAATTCAATTTCAATCATTTAAAAATAGTCCCAAGACCATTAATCCTAATAAAGCTTCCATGAGAAAACCAAACTGTATAATCAAGACATTAATGTAACTCAGGCAGGTAAAACAAAGTTTTCCTCAGTCAAAAATCCCTTCTCTACATTCATGTTCTCTTTCACGACTTCAACACAAATCTACACACCTTGCCAGTAAAACGGATGTGACTATAAACCGAAGCCTCGTGTGCAAATGCAAGCAGAACATCTTACGCACACATTAAATCCTGTTCAGCTTTTTGTAAGAGCAGGCCATTGTGTGCCGGTGGGAACAGATGACAAAGATTTACAAAACTGCATACACACGTGGACTGGATGTAAAAAAGCACACGAGTGCTTATTTCATTATCCTCAATAGAAAAGAATGAATCAAAAAAATAAAATGAATAAAACAGCAACCATTAGGAGAGAGCTTACCTCAGCGATGACTTTCATTTCATCGACGAAGGTGGAGGCGAGGTTTTTGGCCTCGTCAGCCACGAAGGTGATGAGCTCCTGGTAGATGTCCTCCAGGCGAGGCAGCAGACCCTCGTGAATGGCCGAGCAGTCCACAAAGAACATGCCGTTCTCCGACACAAAGTTGCGGTCAAAGTTCCGCACTTTCTCCGACCACTGCCGTCAGCTCTGTCAGCTTTTGCTGAAAACAAGAAGTAAAATATTTGTGAAATTTACAGACTTAACTCTCTCTGTCTTAGTTTCTTTTTTCTGTTATCACATAAAAGCCAGAGTCTAACAGAGGAGATATATTATGCATAAACACATACCAGGCAATGGCACATCCTTGGGCTCTGTGAAGTAAGGTGGAAAAACATGGGAAAAACAACGAGTCAGGAAGACCACAAAATATAATACTTCAGTGGAAAACAGTAACCTTGGTGCCACTAAGTGATATCTTTGCCTATGTAACCATGTTTTGCCACCAACTTTCAATTCAAATGCAAAATTTTTGTAATACAAATGAAGACACTTTAACTTCCTAACTCAGTCCCAACAAGCTTGCTATACATTTTGAGTTCATCTGCAATGATTTTAAGAGCACAGGCACATGTAGAGTATTGAGCACATGCAGACTAATCCGTGTCATGAAACAGCAGGTGTGTACCTCAATGGTGAAGGCGGCTGCCCCCCTGAACTCCCTCACAGACTTGTCGTTCCAGCGGCGGCAGTAGACTGGATCTCGTTCAGCCAGTGGTTAAGTCGCAGTAAGTGTCCACCTCATCCAGGCTGTCTGCATCAACGACTGCTGCACCTTCAGCGCTGCCTGGTACTGCCTGGCTGCAGTCAGCACACAGTCAGCACACAGTCATCACACAGTCAGCATCACAGTCAGCAGACAGCACACACAGTCGGCACACAGTCATCATCACAGTCAGCACACAGTCATCACACAGTCAGCAGACAATCAGCACACAGTGAGTACACAGTCATCATCACAGTCATCTCACAGTCATCACACAGTCATCACACAGTCAGCACACGGTCAGCAGACAGTCATCATCACAGTCACTCACAGTCACAGACAGTCAGCAGACAGTCACACACAGTCAGCAGACCGTCATCATACAATCAGCAGATCTCAGTCAGCAGATCTCATCAGCAACAGTCATCACACAGTCAGCAGACAGTCATCACACAGTCATCTCACAGTCAATCACAGTCAGCAGACAGTCGCACCAGTCAACACACAGGGATGACTGGCTGCAGTCAACACACAGGATGACTGGCTGCAGTCATCACCAGTTCTACCACATAAATCAAGAGATAGCTGCTGAACAACTAAGCCATCATCACACACCCCTGTCTTGTGGCGTCAGTCATCACCTCATGTACATTTGTTTGTTGCATGCCACAACAACATATACCACACCACTGACCTGCTAGTTCAGGCAACAGATTGTCTAATTTATAGGTGCATATGTATGCAAGTGTGTGTGGGTGCGCACGCTGTCGCACACACACACACACACACACACACACACACACACACACACACACACACACACACACACACACACACACACATAAAACAAGACAAGCAGGGAATGATGACAAAATTTACAAAACTGCATACACACAGGGACTGCATGTAAAAAAGCACATGATGCTTATTCCGTTATCCTTGAAATAAAAGAATAAACAAATAAACTAAAATAAGAGTATGCCTTCAACAGTCATGATACAAACACAAATTACAACTGAGGAGCAGAATGGACAAGCGTAGGAAAGCACAGCAAATGATGACAACTCAATTTCACTGTTGTCTCTCCTGGTTCTTCTTATTTCTAACGCACAAAAGACTGTTTATTCTGTCACACATTATGACCAAAACACTGCACAGCAATCCACAGTGGTCAATAAAAAGTCAAGTCAAGTCAAGTCCAAAAAAAGAAAGATAACAGCTCAGCTGTCAGGGGCACTCACTCCATGGCCAGTTTGTCTTCCAGGCTGGCGTGAGACAGGGGAGAGTACTGCCCCAGAAACCCCTCGCCCTCCACCGCTAGCGCCTCCACATTCCTGGATGTCAGCACAAGGTCAGGGGTAGCTACCCCAAGGTCATCGTCCAGCTTGCTGGGAGCAGCTATGACAGAGGAAAACAGAGATTAATAAAACATCACAACACCATTTTTATTATGTACAAAAAGACACAACAAACACACTGATTAATAAAGCTGATGACAGTAACATTTCAGTATCCCTTTTTTTCCATCTTTTTTTTTTTGAATATTTTGGAACTTTCTGCATGGAAATTTACAGATTGGTTTCCAAATCACTTTTCAAAATCATATCAGGATATTTACTGAACAAATAGGTATGAATTTTCGAAACAGTTTTTGCTTTGATAAAAGAGAACATCAAAGCTGATGTAACCAAGTTATAGTTCTTTAGTTCTGGAACTTTGTTTCAAAGTATACCTGATTTGTAGCCATCAATACAAGGTCCAGCAAAGCTCTGTAAAATACTTTTTTTTTTTTGCACCATTAGTCTTAATGGTAATCATCGTTTCTTACAGCCTATCTGACAACTGAACATGCATGTAGCACAAAACCTGTGACAAAGAAGGGGTGTATGGCAGTTAAAGAGGTGAAAATGAATCAAACAGTGTGGCAATGACTCACACTGAGCAATGACGAGATTAAAATAAAAAACTTCTTCAAAAACCAAGTGTTTATATATAAAAAGCAAATAACAAAGTTAAAATCCCTGCTATATGCATAGAGCATATCATGTTCATAATACAACCAATTAACTTAACTCATCTTTAAGAATCACCTGAATATAGACATACATAACACTAAATAAAACCTTTTTCTCTTTATTTCAGAAACAACCATTTGTTGCCAAGAACACTATTGGGGGAAAAGACAGGAATATGTATTGAAGCATCCAATGACAGGAGGTGGTACAAAAGTAGTTCTTACGAACCCCTGATAAAAGCCTCCAATGACAGGGGGCAATTCAAAAGTAGTTCTTACAAATCCCTGAAAAAAGAATCCAATGACAGGAGGCAGTACAAAGGTAGTTCTTACAAACCATAAAAAAAACAGCATCCAATAACAGAAGGCGGTACTGAGTAAATTTTACAAACCATTAAAAAACAGCATCCAATCACAGGGGGCGGCACAAAAGCAGGTCTTACAAACTACTGGAAGAAAAGATGCATCCAATGACAGGAGGGGGTACAAACGCAGGTCTTACCCATGTGGGGCAGGGTGGGGACGGGGAAGTTGTCCTCGAGGGCAGTCCTGGTGCTGACAGGCACGGTGGCCACAGACACCTCCTGATCCGCCACGCTCCCCTCCGCCCCCCCCTCCCACACCTGGGACTCCCGCTCCGACGTGGCTGCTGTCGTGCTTTCGTGCTTGCGGGAGCTGATCTGTGAGGCCGACATGCTCTTCAGATCCAGCTGGGTCTGACTGCTGGAGGTTCTGCAACCGTCCAAGGCCACCATTTTCAGCTTCAACAGGAGGGGGATTGTGTTTTTGTAGCTTCAATAGGAGTAAGTGTATGTGAACAAATGTTTGACTTGGACATAAAAAAAAAATCATATACATATTTTTTGTTTTTGTTCCTCAGCTAGATCTCCGAGGTTTATAAATGGTGAGATTTTGTGAATGTGACCAGTTTTACCCACTCTGTCACACTCTGACATCCAGGAGGCTACACAAATATATCAACTGTCACACTTGCAGATCAATCTCACTCATTGTCATCAGTGTTCTTTCCCTTCAATCTCAAATCAAATCACAGCCTCTCAGGATCCCATGCAAACAGACAGCAGAAAGGGGAACTAAGTAACACCAGCTTGGTGCTCTGAGTGACAGCATTGTTTGTTTTTTCCTCTTTATGAAAAGACCCTTTTTCAAAATCATACAATCTTACATTCACTGTGCATACAAAACTTACCTGACATCATAACAATATCTATGTTCTGTTGTATTATAGTAAGCCTACAATGTTTTTCCAAAGTGAAACAATGTCATATCATTTTGTTACCAACAGGAAGACAAGTGTACTGTTTTGATTGTGGTTAGTAAACATGATGAATGATCTTGATTCCACATTACAAACAGTTTGCACTATTTTGACTACAGCTCAAAAACAATGTAAAATACTTTGCTTCCCAATAAAAGAAAAAAAATATATTTAGCTTCCAGCCAAAGAGCAGCATGTATGCTTTTGATCCAGATCAAGAAAAAAGTGTACTCCTTTGGATCAGCTTACCCCCCCCCCCCACCTCCCCCCCCAAAAAAAAACCTCCCGAAAATACAGATTGTATTATTCTGATGCTGATTTAAAACACTATGTTGTTTTCACTCCAGCACAAAAACATTCTGTACATTTATCACAAAAGTTAAAAAAAGAACAGTACATTTGCAAGTTTGTGGAAACAATAGATCTGTCTGAATGGAAGTACATACATCTGTGGTTGTAACATAGTTGGGGTCCAAAGGGAAAACCTACCTGTGGAGTCTAAAGGGAGAAAAAATATATGTGGGAAGGCAGTTGTAATATTTATCGGACCTAAGAGAGAAAAGATAATTATATCTGAATAAGCAGTGGTAACACACTTGGGGTCTAAGGAGGAAAAAAGCTCTGTGGTTGTGACATATAAGGGGTTGAAGGGGAAAAAACAAGTGTGAGCCAGCAGTTGTAACCTACTATGGGTCTTCAGGGAAGAAAAGATATCTGTGTAAAGATATCTGTGTGTAAAGATATCTGTATGTAAGTGATAGTACAGAAAAGATATGTGCAAGTGGTTGTAACCTACTTGAGGTCTTAAGGACCTTATGGGGGGACGGATAGCCTAGTGGTCAGAACATTGCGCTGGCAATTTGGCGACCCGGGTTCGAGTCCGGTCGAGGAAATTTTTCTCCTGGAGTTAACATCAGTGCCGACTCCACTCTCCCCAAAAGTCCTTCGGATGAGACTTTAAACCGAGGCCCCGTGTGCGAACGCACGCAGAACATCTTGCGCACGAGTTAAATCCTGTTCCACTTTTCGTAAGAGTAGGCCATCGTGTGCCGGTGAGAACAGATGACAATATTTACAAAACTGCATACACACGGGGACCGGATGAAAAAAAGCACATGATTGCTTATTCTGTTATCCTTGATATAAAAGAATAAATAAATAAATAAAGGACAGAAAAGATATCTGTGTAAAATATCTGTGTGTACAGATATCTGTGTGTAAGTGGTTGTAGAGAAAAGATATCATGTGTAAGTGGTTGTAGCCTACTTGAGGTCTTAAGGACAGAAAAGATATCTGTGTGTAAAGAGATTTTTTTATGTAAAGACATCTGTGTGTCAGTGGTTGTACAGAAAAGACATCTGTGTGTCAGTGGTTGTACAGAAAAGACATCTGTGTGTCAGTGGTTGTACAGAAAAGATATCTGTGTGTCAGTGGTTGTACAGAAAAGATATCTGTGTGTCAGTGGTTGTACAGAAAAGATATCTGTGTGCCAGTGGTTGTACAGAAAAGATATCTGTGTGTCAGTGGTTGTACAGAAAAGATATCTGTGTGTCAGTGGTTGTACAGAAAAGATATCTGTGTGTCAGTGGTTGTACAGAAAAGATATCTGTGTGTCAGTGGTTGTACAGAAAAGATATCTGTGTGTCAGTGGTTGTACAGAAAAGATATCTGCGTGGTGTAAGAAGTTGTAACCTACATGTGGACAGAGAGGATGTCTGTGCCGTGTCAGTGGTGTAACCTACTTGGGGTCCTGACTCTGGCGGGCAGAGTCCTTGTCCTGTGGGTCGCTGACAGAGCCGTCCATGGGGATGCTTTTGCTGCACAGCACGGCAGGAATGCCCCGCAGGGTGCTGTTCAACGTGCGCTGAAACTTCTCCTTGGAGGGAGACAGGCACAGCACGTCTGAAAATGCACAGTTCAGGGTCATGACATGACAGGTACATGGGATAAACTTCTTTGTCATTCAAGTCTGAAAACACTAAGACCTTTTCAAACCATTTTTATTTAAGAATCAGAGTGTATGCGTGTGGGGGAGAGGGGAGGGGGGCATGGCATGGTGTGATGTGGTGTGCGTGGTGTGGTGCGGTGTACATAGTGTGGTGTGATGTGGTGCAGTGTGCTGCAGTGTGGTGTGGTGTGGTGTGGTATGGTTGGTGTGGTGTGGTGTGGTGTGTGTGTGTATGTAGGTGTGTGTATGTGTGTTGAGTATTTTTGCAGCCATATGAACTACCTCACCATGTAAAAATCCTCAATAAATACCTCAGCAATGTTGCTGAAATACTCACTAGGAACAGGTCATGAATTCTTGCTTCTGGGGGGCTTTTTAAAAAAAAAAAAAACAACTTCTTTACCAAAACTTATTTTGCACACAGCCTCCAACATTCAATCAAATGGTCCACTAAGACATTTTGTCCCACTCCAGAAAATACAGACCCCAATGTCTTACTCATCTCACTAGACAGTCAAAGTCTCCAGGGTTTTTTTTCAGCCAGCTTCAATCAAAGGCTTGAGATCAGCAGATTAACTCAGCTGTATATTTTGTTCCCTTCATATGTCTAAGAGAAAGCGGCACAGAGGCATCAAAACAGAAACAAAGGCAGTCAGAATGACGTGGGCTGAGCTGAAGAGGATCTCCCAGAACTGAGTCCGTTAGAGGGGTGTTGTTGCAACCCTTTGTTCCCCAAGGAACTCATAGGCATAAGTCAAAAGTTAAGTCAAGGGTCTATACAGATTTTATAATGTCAGAAATTTTTAAGATCTTGCATTTTCTCCAAACCGGTCCCCCTGTTTTCCCTGATTCTCACCGGAAGAGCAGAGGTTTGGGGGTTGGGTTTTTTGTTGTTCTGTTTTATTTTCATATATCTATTTTATTTTTCATTTTTTATATCAAATATATTTTTGTGGTTCTTGTTTGTTTTTTTTGTTTTTTTCGGAAGAGCAGAGTTGGTACAAGTGGAGAGCCCTGACTGACCCTGCTTGTTGAAGACAAGGTTGGCCTTGAAGAAGCCGTCGCGTGGCGCGGAGGCTCCGATGGCCAGCACGCTGTCAGTGAAGTCCAGCACCTGGGTCTTGGTGATGTCAAACAGGTGCTCCACCACCATCTGGTCCACCAGCTTCACAAAGTTCCCCAGGCGTCTGCACCACAATGCAGGGATCAGAACTATGCAGGTGTTCAAGTCAAGTCAAAAACACTTTAAAAAAAGAGAAGTCAAAAACACTTTAATCATCCCCTGAAGGGCAATTACAATACTGACAGGCATATTGATATGAATCATAATCAAAAGACACAAGATAGCTTAAAATTTATTTTTTTTTAACACAAGATAGCTACATTTCAGATTTGTTCATATGTGTTTTACGTGTGAAAGCGTAGCCATTCTCTCATGCACACAATCTACTCATGGCTTGGCTTCGCGAACGAAGATTAAGGGCACTGTCCACGTCTGGTGCAGGCTCGCTGGTGGCTGTTCAGTCCAATGCGTGACAAACAAACCCGGCCGCAGCGGCTGCAGGGGAAAGTCGATTCTGGGGTTGATGTAGAGGGGACGCGGTTCTTCCTCCTCATTCGCCTCTCCTCAAGGGCCGCTCTGCATTGTCCTCAAAGGAGGAGACCGACTGATGCACGGCGTGTCGCCAGGCCTGCCGGTCAGCAGCAAGGACTGACCACTGGTTAAGGTCTATGAGGCAGGCTGACAGAGATTTCTTCAGAGAGTCTTTAAATCTCTTCTTTGGTGCGCCTCTGTAGCGGTGTCCGGTGGAAAGTTCACTGTAGAGAACCATCTTCGGTAGGCGATGGTCCTCCATTCTAGAGACATGCCCTGCCCAGCGTAGCTGCGTTTTCAGCAACATGGCCTCAATGCTGGTGATCCCTGCTTGCTCCAGCACCTCAGCATTCGTGGTGAAGTCGCTCCAGTGGATGTCGAGGATGGAGCGGAGACAGCGTTGGTGGAAGCGTTCCAGAATTCGCAGGTGGTGTCTGTATGTGACCCATGACTCGGAGCCGTACAGGAGGGTGGTCAGTACCACGGCTCTGTAGACACTGATCTTGGTGTCTTTCTTCAGGTGTTTGTTTATCCAGACACGGTGGTAGAGTCTGCCAAAAGCACTGTTTGCCTTTGCCAGTCTGTTGTCTATATCTTTATCAATCTTTGCGTCAGAGGAGATTGTGCATCCCAGGTAGGTAAACTGCTGGACTGTCTTCAGTTCTGTCTCACCAATTGTAATGTGAGGTGGGTGGTACGCTACCTGAGGTGCGGGCTGGTAGAGAACCTCTGTCTTCTTCAGGCTGACTTCGAGTCCGAAGAGCTGGGCTGCCTCTGCAAAACAGGATGTTACATGCTGCAGGGCGGTTTCTGTGTGGGCTACAAGGGCAGCATCATCAGCAAAAAGTAGCTCTCGAATTTGTTGCTCCAGGGTTTTGGTGTGGGCCTGAAGACGCCGCAGGTTGAATAGGCTGCCATCTGTGCGGTAACGTATGAAAACTCCGTCTTCGTCATCAAGATCTTCTGTGGCCCGCTGAAGCATCATGCTGAAGAAGATGGTGAAGAGGGTTGGTGCAAGAACGCAGCCCTGCTTCACCCCGTTTGTGATTGGGAAAGGCTCTGAGAGGTCGTTGCTGTTTCTGACCTGGCCACGCTGGTCTTCATGTAGCTGGATCACCATGTTGAGAAACTTTGGGGGACAGCCAAGACGCTCCATGATCTGCCACAGGCCCTTCCTGCTCACAGTGTCAAATGCAATCTACTAATTGAAAGATAAACCTCATGCACCAAGTGGTAGGGAAGCAGCTTGGATCTAGAACGAAAGATGAAGCAAGGATATTAGCTATCAACAGACCTTTCATCTAAAATGAAAGGTCTGTAATTTTGCACCAGTGATGATGATTCCAACATCTAGTCTTCTTGCTGACAAGTTGCCACATACCACCAATGTTACTAGTAACTGAGAGACAAGAGGGGAACTTATTCAAAGGACTTAAGTGTTGCCTTTCAGAAAGCTTTCTTTTTATTGTACTCTAACAGTCACTGACAAGGTGCCAGGTGTAAAAGCATAAAAACGATAAAAAATCATTTATACACAACGAAAATACTCCATGAAGATGCTGCCAAGCACAAAAGTGACGACAACAGTAACACCAAATGCAAAACTCAGCTTACCCAGTTTCTTGCTTTGCCTTGGCAGGTTTCTCTCCCGCTCTTCTTTCTTCATTTTCTGCAGGTGCAAGGAATCCTTGGAGCTGCAACAGTGACCATGGCAACAATCACTGCACCATGGCAACAATCACTGACAACAATCACAGCACCATGACAACAATCACTGACAACAATCACAGCACCATGACAACCAGCGTTTACCATGTTTTACCACATACATATGAGTCAATATCACAAAGTAAAGCTGATGGTGCAGCACAGAACAACAACAGATTCACACAAACCTACCACACAAAAATGATCAAAAAGAATTTTGTACTTACAAAACATTTTTTCTTCACTTTTTCTTCAGTGTATATCAAGGACACACACACACACGCACACGCACACGCACACACGCACAAAACACATACACACAGTATTCCATACTTTCTAAAAGGTTAAATCCTTCACAACAGACACTGTCACAAAGCACTCCATCATACACAAAACTGTCACCCAGAGCTCCATACTTACAAGAATGTTTTCTTCCTGACAGACACTATGACAAAGCATTCCATCATACACAAAACTATCACCCAGAGCTCCATACTTACAAGAATGTTTTCTTCCTGACAGACACTATGACAAAGCATTCCACCACAGACAAAACTATCACCCAGAGCTCCATACTTACAAGAGGTTTTCTTCTTGACAGACACTATGACAAAGCATTCTATCATACACAAAACTATCCCCCAGAGCTCCATACTCACAAGAATGTTTTCTTCTTGACCTGCTCCTCACAGTGCTTCATCTTCCTGAAGGATTCCTCTGCTGTGGTGTCCACCACCAGCTTGCAGTAGCTACAGCAAACACACACAGGTTTCCCCCTTTATTTATGTATTTATTTCTTTATTTATTTATCTTTTTATATATTCATTTATCTATTTATCTATCTATTTCTTTTATACCACTTTATGTCACAGCAGATTTCTCTGCATGAACTTCGTGCTGCTCTCCTCGGTATTTTATTTATTTATTTATTTATCTATTTATTTATTCATTTATCTATTTAACTATTTATCTATCTATTTCTTTTATACCCCTTTATGTCACAGCAGATTTCTCTGCATGAACTTCGTGCCGCTCTCCTTGGTACTTTATTTATCTATTAATTTATACATCTATTTCTTTCATACCACTTTATGTCACAACAGATTTCTCTACATGAAATTTGGGCAGCTCACCCCCCAGGGAAAGCACGTTGCCACAAGTGCAGCGCCTACCCATTATTTTGTGCTTCTGTTTCCTGTCTGCAACTGTATTTGCTTCCCTATCAAAGTGGCTTTCTTCTACAGAATATTGCCAGGGACAACCCCCTTGTTGCCTCGGGTTCTTTTACATGCGCCAAATAATGATGTGTAACACACGGGACCTCGGTTTATTGTCTCATCCGAAAGACTAGCGCCCAGACCACCACTCAAGGTCTAATGGATGGGGGAACAGTTTTGGGCCTAAACGGTTTCGAACCACCGCACACTCTTACCCGGACTTTTCGTTTTCTAGGCAGGCGCTTAACCTCTGAGACCACCAATCCACTTTCACCACCCCTATCCACAGTTCCAACCAACCTGAGGCCATTTCGACGCTGTCACTTCATCAATGTGTTCAATTTCAATCCACTAACTATGTCTTTAAAAAAAATTAAAAGTACAACAAAAAATTTGTGTCCAAGCAATATTTCACAAAGATGAACAGAATGAATGATGTATTCATTTTCAGTAACTGCCCAGCTGCTGGTTTGTTGTGTTTATTTTCATAGACCTCAAACTGCTCATCAGTGAAGCTCCACACATCCACCTGCTTGTTCACATCACATGTACCTGATGCAGTCACAGTATCAACCTCTCCAAAGTACAAAAGCTATTTTTGTTTTGGTCACATAAACTTGACACACCACATTAGCCATTTTCTTTTTTTTTCCTATCATGTACATTCTCTCTCCATAATTTTATGAACAAGGCATACTGCATGACCATCATAAATTCAAAGACAACTAAACAACTTTCACTTACCTGAAGAATTTCTCCAAGATTTTCTCTGCCTGTATGTTTTTGTAGTTGATGTTGTTTTCATACTCCCCAAGCTGATATGTCTTGCTGCAAAACATAAAAAATTCATGCAATGAACAGTAACGGGTCTATTGATATAAACAGATTATCATTTCATAATGAACAATGAAATGGGTAGGTAACATTTACATCCATTAATTGCTCTCTCCTGTGAAGATACTGAAGATTAAAAAGCTATTGCTCTTCATTTATGCTGGAGAATAACTACACTAGATGTAAAAAAAGAAAGAAAATAAAACATTATTAATAAGAAATAAAAGAAAGAAAACAGCAAAATGCTTCCATCCCCCATCCTTCAAATATACATGCAAACAAGCATTCCCTGTCTGTCTGTCTGTCTGTCTGTCTGTCTGTCTGTCTGTCTGTCTCTCCACACAAACACACACACACACACACACACACACACACACACACACACACACACACACACACACACACACACACACACACACACACACACACACACACACACACACACACACTCTGTTATCCTCGATACAAAAGAATAAATAAATAAATAAAATAAATAAATTTTAAAAAACACACACACACACACACACAAAGATAGTGATACCACATGGAAGGACAGAGAATGGTGATCAGAAGTCGCCATCAAACACCACAACTTACTCTGTCTCAAATGGCAGGAACTGAACGGTGATGAGCTCCTTCAGTAACCTGATCACACAACCACAAGTCACAATGACATAATAAGGAAAATGATAATGATAACAACAATGACAATGATGATGGTGATCATAACAATAACAACAACAACAACAACACTAACATTAAGGATAATAACAGTATCAATTAGAAGTAGCAGTAATTGTATAGACTTATTCAACGCCTATCCAATGACTTCAGACACATTACAATAGATATGGTCTGCAGACCCATGCACACAACTAAAACAGTCAAATAGGAAACTACTATAGAAACATTTTTTATATTAACAGTAACAATTCCAAACTTTATTTCATGTAATCTCATATAACTAAAAAAAAAAAGAAATAAAAAGACACCACCACACCAACATTAATAATGATAACCAAAAAATTAATTTAGGTACTGTACACAATAACACTTGACAAAAAATGTTACACTATCAGAGTAACGAATGCGACACAAACAATGATGCAAGTCAGAAACACACTACAGAATAGAATCAGTTCCAGAACAACAGGCTGAGTGACATTCCACAGCAAAGCTTTATTGTAAAGAGAGACTACAATGAAAAAAAAACCGATAAGACAGAAGGTGGCAGAATGGTTTAGACATCCACCTGCCTAACAAGTAAACCATGAAGTTGTGTGTTTGATTCCCAGCCGTGTCCTTTTTTCTCAGTTTGAATGGAAAAATCTGAAAATCAAACTGAAGGTCAATTCTCTTGGAACAAACTCTAAACCAGCTGGAACCATATGCTTATGGACCTGTGCACCTCAAAAGAACCCATGACAGTTAAAAATCGGAAAGAGCAAGGAAGTACTTTCCAACTGTCCTACAAAAAAATGGAAGGTTCAATTCTAAACTGTAATCTCCAAAGCTGGAATGCAGCTATCTAAATGGTGGGGAAAAAACAGTCACATACACAAAAATCTCACCAATAGTGAACCTCAGAGCTGTAGCAGGGGAACAACAACAAAAAAACAAACAAAGAAGTGAATGAATCGATTAACAAAAATCTCACCAATAGTGAACCTCACAGCTGTAGCAGGGGAACAACAACAAAAAAACAAACAAAGAAGTGAATGAATCGATTAACAAAAATCTCACCAATAGTGAACCTCACAGCTGTAGCAGGGGAACAACAACAAAAAAACAAACAAAGAAGTGAATGAATCGATTAACAAAAATCTCACAATAGTGAACCTCACAGCTGTAGCAGGGGAACAACAACAAAAAAACAAACAAAGAAGTGAATGAATCGATTAACAAAAATCTCACCAATAGTGAACCTCACAGCTGTAGCTGAGGAACAAAAACAAAAACAAAAAAACAAACAAAGAAGTGAATGAATCGATTAACAAAAATCTCACCAATAGTGAACCTCACAGCTGTAGCTGAGGAACAAAAACAAAAACAAAAAAACAAACAAAGAAGTGAATGAATCGATTAACAAAAATCTCACCAA
The DNA here is from genome assembly GCA_030674155.1 of Stramonita haemastoma. NCBI lineage: Eukaryota > Metazoa > Mollusca > Gastropoda > Neogastropoda > Muricidae > Stramonita > Stramonita haemastoma. The sequence goes on from CM060317.1 coordinate 83,064,220, forward strand.
TAGTGAACCTCACAGCTGTAGCAGGGGAACAACAACAAAAAAACAAACAAAGAAGTGAATGAATCGATTAACAAAAATATCACCAATAGCAAACCTCAGAGCTGTAGAAAGGGAACAAAAAACAACCCCCCCCCCCCCCCCAAAAAAAAAGTGAGTGAATGAATGAATAAACATGAAGACTGAAAGTCTTACTGTAAGTCTTGAAAAAAAAAAAAGAGATAATAATAGACACCACCCCACCAACAGTAATAATGATTCCAAAAGTCTTTCGGATGAGACTGTAAACCAAGGCCCCATGTGTGAATGCATGCAGAACATCTTGCGCACACGTTAAATCCTGTTCTGCTGTTCGTGAGAGTAGGCCATTGTGTGCCGGTGGGAACAGATGACAGTGAAAAAAAGCACATGAGTGCTTATCCCATTATCCTCAATATAAAAGAATAAAATAAAATAAAAATAATAAAATGGCCAATGACCTGGACACCTGTAGCAGACCGGCACCAAAGGCAGGTACGTTGTGCAGAAGGCCGTCGTCAATCTGCACCTGCTTACGCTGGAAGTCCAGGTACAGTTTGTTGCTTCTCCACCTTCACACATGCACACACCACACACACACACACACACACACACACACACACACACACACACACACACACACACACACACACACACACACACACACACACACACACACACACACACACACACACACACACTTACACAACTGTTGTCAATATACACAGAAATCAAGGTTTATCTACTAAGCATGTCTTTATTTCTGAAAAACCACAAAGTATTACATCAATTCCATACATGAATGCCTGTCAGCCACCAAACCTCCTGTATTTCAAGGGTAGTAAGATACATTACTTATAAGCTGCACAGCCATAACTGTAGCATCACAACCTGCAAACATAAGCACAAACCTCACAAGCTAAAATAATGTGAGCAATCTCCTCACACCTACAAAATTACTCCACTTCTCTTTCAGTCACTGTCACAGAACTTGCTCTTCTGCTGTTGATGAAGGATGAGGCAGAGATAAAAGGTGAAAGGTAAAGGTGTCCCATAGCCTGTGTGGTTGTAGAGCAGCAAGGCGTTAGAGACCTCAGCTTCTCTAGGGGCCAGCATATTGAGGGCGGCACACATCTCCTCTCCCTCTCCGCTTTACCTTCCCTGACCCTAAAGCAAAGGCATGCAAACGGTCACCCATCCACTTGGTAACCATGCTCGATGCTGCTTAACATTGGCTGGGAATGCAAGTGCTCTGACCACTGAGCTATCCCGTTCCCTAAAGCAGGGATGCCCACCAAAAAACAGCAGCAAAGCATTTCACTCCAGAAAAAACCAAAGGTACACCTTCAAGCTTAAACTGCATATGTTACTGTGGAGCAGTGCTGAATAACACTTTTTTTTAAAATAAAGAAAACCCTCCATCAAAATAAGATAGGAAAGTGGGCCACCTTTGGAAGGCCTTGGTGACCAGGTAGCGTTTGAAGAAGGGGATGGCCGAAATGGCTTTCCACAGCACGGCGTCTCGCTGCCACTGGGCCAGGGTCAAGCTTTCTGCTGGCTGGTCAGGGTACACATGCAGCACCCCGAATGAGGTGAACACGTAGTGCTCTGGGTTGATCTGCACACAACACAGGTATAGCAGGAATATAGTTACATGCATACTTTCACATTTACAGGTACATACTTGTATGCAAACACACACACATACATATGAGCAGGCACATAGGCTTATATGCACATACATGCATGCATGCAACACACATGCATGCACGCACATACACACGCGCACACACACATACACATACATACACACACACACACACACACACACACACACACACACACACACACACACACACACACACACACAAACACACGCACATTGAAATTGAAAATTGAAGAACACACACACACATATGCGTGCACACACACACTATACCTCCAAAAACTAGGGAACAGATTACACAATTGCTCTAAAGCTGTTAAAATCTTCAGAAACGTATACATAACAACATGTCCACTCAAAAACCAAATTTCAATATTATTCACTATATTAGTTCACAGAACCATGGCGAAGTCAGATGCACTGGGTCTGATTTGTCAAGCACTTTAATAGCATGCAATGCATTTGCGCTCATACGACAGACAACAGAAGTTGCTGTCTGACAGACCCAGGTTATGCAGCGGAACATCTACTGACCTTGTTTTTAGGCACAGAGATGAGGTTGTAGGGAGTGAAGTGTCGTGAGGGAGCCTGGTTGAAGTGCAGTGACTTGATTTTGCCACTGTGGTTACAGCCGCGAAAAACTGAACAGCCTCTCGCCCAGTCATCAGAGGGATCTCCACCTGGTGTACACACACATACAAGCACGCACGCATGCATGCACGCACGCATGCACACACGCACGCACGCACGCACACACCACGCACGCACACACACACACACACACACACACATAACACACACACACACACATAACACACACCCACACCACACACACATACACACACACACATACACACACAACCACACACACACAACACACACCACACACACACACACACACACACACACACACACACACGTATATATACATGTACTGATGAATATTCACTAAAAACAAACAAACAAAAAAATCAAAAGTCAAGTTCCATCTATCCCCAAAGTCAGAATGTGGCTACCTTAATGGAAGGCAAATGATTACCAATGCAAATTCTCATCATTGGTGAACCTTGGATCTCTAACTGTGGAATGAAAAAAGATTCTCTCCTCCCCTTTATACTTTTGTTTTAAAGTCTGTTATTGTTTTGAACATGTGTGACTTGATAAAGCCTTTATTGTCTCTAAAGTTGGACTGCGACTACCTTCATGGTGGACAGGAAAGGTTGCAATGACAAGGTCTCACCACTGGTGATCCTTGGAGCTCTAGCGGAGAAATCATTATCAAAAGAAAATTTTTTTGATATTGTCTTCATGATTACCCATATCTGCACTTTCTAGAAAAAAAATCCCTACCATATAATATTAAAACAGTAAAGACGTACCTTAAAGAAAAAAAGGCTTTTCACATTAAGCTTCGACAACAAAGATAAAAACAAAAGAAAGAAAACTCAACTAAATTTCCCCTTCTCCGCAGATAGCCAACCAAACACTGTCTAGCACTCTTTACCGGTACATCCCAAAATAGCACACAGACATTGACAGTGTTTACCTGGGGAAGCAACAAGGGTGATTTTTTGTACATTTCACAGCATAAAAAAGGTTACTGACCACATGATCTTTTCTTGGGGTGGGCTTGGCTTTGCGAATGTATTTTGGAGTCAGGACTTTGACTGCAGTCTCCTCTGTCTTTACTGGGCCTTTCGGCTGTAACAACAAAACAACAACAATACTTGGTTGGAAACAGTTGTTGTCAATACCTTTCTCTAAAAACACTAAAATATCCCAGATAAGTACATCTGAACATTGATTTCTGTATGCAAGCACATGCACACACTTGCAAACATGCACACCACAAACCCCTACACACAATGCACGCACACACACAAAAAAAACACCACACAACACACACACACACACACACACACACACACACACACACACACACACACACACACACACACACACTGATTGATCAACATGGCTGATGTTATAGATAACTAAATCTAGAATCTCACAATAACAACCAGTGTATTTTAAAAAGTACTGGTTATTTCATTTTTACCAATGAGTGACCACAGAATGTCACATAATGAATTTCCTCCAACCATGGAATTTTCTTTAGCCAACTCAGGTACCACAGTATTGGTCAACATAAAAATACAATGACATTCAGTGTGTACTCACCACCTGTCTGGAAGGTCAACTTAGAGATAAGAATCTATTCACGTTAAAGCAATAACAGCTTTCATTCATATATGTTGGACACAGATCAAAGTTGAGGTAAAAGGTATGTCTTAAATTTAAATTTGTCAAATACAGTATCTAAGGGAAATCTCTTTTCAAAGGATTTGCTGTCATGAACTACAAGTCCTGGAATGGACTATACCTCTACACTTACCTCCTCGGTACATTGGTGCTGAGAGCCAGAGCTGTTGTCCCCAGACAAGAGTTCCAAATACTTTCCCCTGAAAAACAGTTTAAATTTTTCAAACAAACTTACCCACACAATTGAAGTTTGTATTGTATACTACTTTCTGTCACAGAAGATTTCTTCTCTACAATGAAATTCAGGCTGCTGTCCCCAGGGAGAGTGCATCACCACAAGGCAGCACCACCTCCCCTTTATTCCCTGTCTACATGTGTACTTGTTTCCTTATGACAGTGGCATTTTTCCTACAATGTTGCCAGGGACCACTTCTTGTTGCTGTAATGCCCTGCATGTTGCACACGGGACCATCCACTTATTGTCTTTTTCAAAAGACTAGCTCACCTCTCAAGGTATAAGATATAAGGAAATTTTAAGCTCAAACAGAGATTAACCCCACTCTTCTCACTCTCTACACAGGTGCATAACATCTACACCGCCAACCCATTTAGAAAAGTTTGAGCTGATAACAAATAGTGATAACACCAGAGGAAAACTCAAAGTATACACCTCTCAATGACAACAACACTATCTGTGACATAAAGCAACAAAAAAACCCAACTTACGGGCCGCCATCTCAAAGGCCACATTTCCCATGGACTGGCGAAGGTCTCCAAAGGTAAGAGCCTGAGGTGTCACCATCTGATCATCGTTCTGCAACAACAAGTTCAGAACGATATTGTTGATTATGCTTATGCCACTACTTCCTCAGTTACCACTAATCCTAGAAAGGATGATAGTAGTAATAGTAGTAGTAGTGGTTGTTGTGGTAATACTTATGACAGTAAACAGAACTAAAAGCATGAAATTGCATTTTCTGGAAACAAATTATGACAGTCAATAGTAAGTACACACACTTATGTATGGGTGTGTGTGTGTTGGGGGGGGGGGGGGGAGGCTTACACATATGCATGTCTGCATACATGTGTGTGTGTGTGTGTGTGTGTGTGTGTGTGTGTGTGTGTGTGTGTGTGTGTGTGTGTGTGTGTGTGTGTGTGTGTGTGTGAGAAGAGTATGTGTGATCAGTTTTATTTTGTTTCGGCTTTCGCTCTTTATTTTTCAAGAAAAAAATGGAAACAAAATGATCATGCCTGAATACAGACAAGGCAGATACACTAGGTCTTGTCCTTTTCACATTCAGTTAAAACTGCAAATGAAGAAGATTTGAGGCTAAAATTTACAGTCTAGAAGCAAAAGATCTAAGACATGAATCCTGTCTGAAACCAGCACTGTTTTCCCAATTCACCTGCCCATGAGAATTATTCAATGTGATGTATCTTTGGATGGCAGGAACAATGAATTCATGTGAAACACACGTAGCACATGAAGAAAAAAAATACCCCCCCAAAAAGAGGAAACAAACAATTTAACCTTGCTTCCCAACCCCTACATCCCCCCTCCCCCCAAAAAAAACCTGTAGAAAATCCCACAATCAAAATAAAAAGATACTGATACTAACAGGCAAAAAAAGAGGTTTGTTTAAAAAATGAGCAGCACACTATGGCAATATTCTCTCCAAACAGAAAGCAACTCAAATTTCACTTTCAGATATCAGCCATGATTATAACTGCTACAATACAAAACAATACAAACAAAATGATGCTTCTTATCAAACACATGGGTGGATGTGGAGGAATTGTTCTAGCTAGAAGCGCAAACAGACAAACAAGCAAAACAGTGCCTTAACCAACACATGGGCAATACAGGAATAGTGTTGTAGCTGGAGGAATAAACAAACAAACATTGAACACACAAAATGATGGCTCTTAGCAAGACAAGGGCAGATTAGGACAGTGTTCTGTTTGGATGCATAAATAAACAAACAAACAAGGACCCCACTGAAATGACACCTCATGTTGAGATCTGGGCAGAGTACACATAGTGTTCTTTTCGTAAGCCTAAAACAATCGAACAAACAAACAAAACAGTGCCTCTCATGAAGGTAGAGGCATAGCATGAATACTGTTGTATCTGGATGAATTAAACAAACAAACAAACAAGCTAACAACACACAAAAATAAAATGGTATGTCTTGCTACAATATGGGCGGAGTACACATCAAGTTGTAGATCTATGTGGAAGTACATACAAACAAAATGTTGCCTCTAAACAAGACATGACCAAAGAAGGGCTGGGTCATTTTTTCTCTCAAAAAGACAACATAAGAAAAACAAAAACAAAGGAACAAATGGCGCCATCTCACCAAGACATGGGCAGAGTACGGGTATGTGCCATCTGGCAGTTGCAGCGCGGCAGGTTTGCCCTTCTTCTTGGCCAAGGTGGCAGAGGGCAGAGAGGTGCGTCTGTTGGTGTTGACGTCACCAGTCCCCGGGCAGTAGTCTCGCACTGTCAATGTTCCCTGCCTCCGGATGATCTCCATTTCCTGAGGTTTAGATCACAGTTGTTGGGGGAAAAACATACACAGTGTAATTTATCAAAATTGGTCCAGGCCCAAAGCATTATCACTAATTGATACAAGCAAAGTAGCAAGGCCTACAATGAAATGCTATGCTTTAAAATTTTATGTGGCGATTTTCTTCGTCTATGATGAGCTCCTAGCCTGGCAGTCTGTGTCTTCCGATTAAGGAGGAAAAATCCTCTATGGTAGGACCATGACTGTCTACATGGTGAGGTATTTAAAAACAGCCAGACAAGCACATTCCTTTTCCAGAGCGTATTTCACAGTGATTACCTGATGTGATTAATGAGACGTGAATACATGCTCTAAGTGACCCCTTAAGTGTTCAACAACACCCCCATTAAAACCAAGGTTTACTTGGATCACAAAAGAAAATATGTTTCATGGGAAATAAGAGTTAATTTGATATTAGGTGTAACCTGAATCAGATATATTTGGGGTGAACTTCAACATCTATTTTACAAGGAGGTACACATGTGCCTGTGTGTGTGCCCATGAGTATGCATGTGTTGTGTGTGTGTGTGTGTGTGTGTGTGTGTGTGTGTGTGTGTGTGTGTGTGTGTGTGTGTGTGTGTGTGTGTTTGTGTGTATGTGTTATGTGCATATCTGCATTTGAGTGCATGTGTACCTGTGTGTCTTAAAGCTAAAGACCGACTAATAAGCCAACAGAAAAACTGGCGCACAATAAATAAACAGATGGCTGCACAGATAGATACACAGCCAGGGAAAGATAAAATTGATGAACATACAAGAAAGCAGACAGGAAAATGACATAGACAGACAGATAGACAGAAAGAAAGCAGACAAGGTAAATGAGACAGAAAGATAGACAGAAAGAAAGCAAACAGGGAAATGACATAGACAGACAGAGAGATGGAAAGAAAGTAGACCACATGGCTAACCTCAGGAAAGATTCTGTTGAGATGCTGCTCCACTTGCAGATCAAACAGCCGCTTCTGGTGCACCTGAGTGTGATGCAAGATTCTCTCCAGGTAGTGATGGAACTGCACAGACAGTACAACACTTTTCTCATGTTAAAAATGAGAGACCAGTATGCTACATACAAATCTGAAACTTAAACCCTCTTTTACTCTTGTAAGCTCATGATAACAATCACAATCTCTGATTGCAAAAGTGCAAAAAAGTTTTTATCTCATCTCCATTTAAAGCAGAATAACTTCCATGAATTATTATATCATTCAACATACCTCATTGATTCACAAGCATTTTTCATACTCAAAAGCATTTCCCTTACAAAAACATGACCTGAAATTCGGAAGAATATTTTTATCAGTAACACACTTGTCACCAGAGTCACTTCACCAACTTAGCACTTCACTAAAATTAAGCAGTTATAACGTACAAACACAAAAGCACACACAAAAGCACACACAAAAGCACACACAAAAGCACACACACACACACACACACACACACACACACACACACACACACACACACACACAATTAACTGATAAAACATAGTACAAGTCAAACTCTGAGATCATGAAGTACATTCAAAAGCATCCAAATCACTCAACGCCATACCATTTACTGTGCAGGCTACTTTCTAACAGTCTTCCCAGTCAACATATCACACCATTTCCTAGAATAACTTATAACAGAAACAATCTATCAAGGCTTTACTTTAGCATTTTCTTGCCTCATAAAGTAAGAAAAACTGAGGAAAGGCTTGCAAATGATAGTAAACAAATGACACAGCCGTACTGTGGTCTACTTACAATAAAATGCAGAACACTACAAACTTTTTAAAACAAAACTGTACAACCCTTATTCGCTATGAATGCAAGTGCTCATATCTTCTTTTCTTTTTGTTTCAGAATAGGGTGGATAGTATTGAAAACCGCTACATGGGCTGGTTAAAAATATGCATTCTCTCTGTGTACTTGGCTTTCATTTAAAAAAACAACAACACCCATTTTAATCCAAGAAAAATGGAATTCACGCTTGAGTGCTTTTATACATACAGCACCCATGTGCATGTGGTTTTGTAGATTTTTGTCATCCACTCCCATCAGCACACAATGGCCTTCTCTTCCTGTATATTATATGTGTATTTTAATCACACATACAACATGCACATCTGTTTCAATTTTTAAATCATCCATGTAAAACATCACACCTCTGCTCTGGTCTCAAAGTAGTCCAGGTATTCTTTGAAGTCCTCCAGGATTTTCAACACATCACACAGGTACGCCCATGCCTCCCGACTGCGAGAAAGAAACAAGCCATACATGTATATCACACATACTAAGGACACTACATATGTATGATAATGCTTGAATAACAATCTGGTCATCCAAAATTTGTGATTGATAAAACTTTTTTGATGTCAACAGTCATGTTCAAATATATCATGTTTAATATAAAACTGACAAAACTTGTGTTTAATTTAGAAATTCAAGCGCATTACATAGTGGCCTTGCATTTCAATAACCTCCTTTCTTATATTTCTTTTCCTCTGTGTGTGTGTGTGTGTGTGTGTGTGTGTGTGTGTGTGTGTGTGTGTGTGTGTGTGTGTGTGTGTGTGTGTGTGTGTGTGTGTGTGTAAGTGTGTGTGTGTTTTATTTATTTATTTATTTATTTATTCTTTTATATCGAGGATAACAGAATAAGCAATCATGTGCTTTTTTTCATCCGGTCCCCATGTGTATGCAGTTTTGTAAATATTGTCATCTGTTCCCACCGGCACACGATGGCCTACTCTTACGAAAAGCGGAACAGTGTGTGTGTGTGTGTGTGTGTGTGTGTGTGTGTGTGTGTGTGTATGTGTTGTGTGTGTGTGTGTGTGTGTGTGTGTGTGTGTGTGTGTGTGTGTGTGTGTGTGTGTGTGTTCTGTCTGTCTTGTTGTGTGTGTGTATGCATGCATGTGTGCGTGCATGCATGTGTGCATGCATGTGTGTGTGTATGTGTGTGTGTGTGCATGTGTGTGCATGCATGCGTGTGTTTTGTATGAGAGTTAAACCAGCACAAAGATGTATATATACCAACACAAATCCCCACTCTTTCACAGTCAGTATGTTTTTCTCACACAGACTTCTCATTATGCATAAAACTCAACTGCATTATGCACAGATGCCCTAAGCTTATAGTTATATAGTTCTCTAAGTTTAGATATCTTTTTGACAGGAAGATACCCAAATAAAAAATACTGTGTGTGTGAGGTTTTTTTAGTTGTTTTTTTTTCCTTTTCTGTTTGTTTTTTTAATGAAAATTTTGTAACATGCAACCTTCATAGTACATCCATTCTCACGGTTACATATGGATTTTAAAAAAAATCCACCTTTTACTGATAGAATACAAACTGACCCCAAGACTTTGATCCCTCTTGTTGCCCCAGTGTGTATTGGTGCGTGAGTAATACAGATGGCTGATCAATGTCAGTAGACCATACACAGCATGATACTTATTGATTTGATATATATATATATATATATATATTATATATATATAATATATATATATTATATATATATATATATATATTATGTATGTTACCTGTCTTGCTGCAGAGTGTTGATGAGGACCACAGTCAGCTCCTGCTTCAGACTCATCACGTCATCCTCATTCACATCCTCATGCTGCGCAACACACCGGCTGATGCTGCGAAAACAACACACAAACAACATGAAAACAACAAACAACATGAAAACAAACCATTGTTTCCTTTTTAGAATATTTGGAAGAGGATGATAGATCTCCCTCAAACAAAACTTTTTTTTTTTATAACAGAGCATTTGAGTAGAATTCAATTTTTTAAATTATTATTATTATACTTAAAATTACTACAACTAAAAGGGTAGCACACACAGAATATTCTCTTACCATTCAGATATAGAATAAGAACAGTTTAACTTCCCAAAAATTTCTATACACTTGAATTTTATACAGTGATGCGTCTAAAGTCCTAATTTTCTAGACGTCTAAACTCCAATTTTTCTTCACTCTGGCAAATGGAGGATCATGTTGGTGTCACTGGGTGTGGCCTCTAAAACTATATCCCGTAATGCCGACAGGTGAGACTATACAAGTTTCACACAAACGATGTTAACCTCTTAGGGCTCCATGACAGCAAAAGCTGTCATATTTGTGTGTGTTTAAAACATGCCACATAACAAGAAAAGATATCATCACTAAGATAAAAATCCTTCTTGCTTTATTTTTAGATCAGAATTTTTCAAAACACACACTAATAAGTCTAGATATAGTTTCCATGGATTTCTGGATTTAATCATATTCCAAAGATCAAAGTTATATTTTTGATGATTGTTATCTGAATTCCCACTGCTGAACCCAAATCCTCCAAGCAAATAGCTGTCAATAAGCATGAAATGGACAAAGCAGTGAGAGACCTTAACAATAATACACATGAGTGAGAGAGAAGGAGACTACAAGAGTGAGTAACTTACTTTTGGCGAATACCGGCAGCCCATTCTGAAGCCTGTTGCCTGGGGGTGGGCGTGTGACCCGACATGGGAGACACCAGACTGCTGCGCCCTTCCTGCAGACGAGGCAGACGCTCCGTGCCTCCATTCTGGGGGCCGGCATGCATGCCTGAGGCCATACCCCCACTTCAGCACTCAACACCCACCTTGGTGCTTCCTTCTGGTAGGATTTCTTGTGTACCTGGAGAAAAAAACAACAGAAGTCCTATGTGTGAACGCATGCAGAACATCTTGTGCATATGTGTAAAACCAGAAATTTACATAACCTCATGCTCATAGAGACTAGATCTATGTTATAAAAAAAAAAGCATGTGAATGCTTAATCATTATCATCAAAATAAAAAAATTACACAACTTTTATTGAAAAAGATTTTTAAAACAATATCACACACAGGCACCAGCCCTTGCAGTCTAACAGCCACAGCCACAGCCACACACACACACACATATATATATATATATATATATATATATATATATATATATATATATATATATATATATATATATATATATATATATCACATATCCACACATATCCACACACACACACACAGTCACACACACACACACACACACACACACACACACACACACACACACACACACACACACACACACCATACACTACACACACCGTTTCAGTGGACTGCATTGTTGGCATTATATTAACGGAAAGCCTGTATTTAAGATTGTTCTTGAAAGCAATGGTTGATGTGCTCAGTATGACATTACAACAAAGAAAAATTCAAATGGCAGGACCAAAACAAGAGAATGGATGAAATTCATAGGTTAATTAAACACAAATAGGATGGAACATCAACAATGGGACAATTGTTGGCAGATCTACCAGAGAGGGCATGAAAGTTCAGAAGTTTGTTAAAGTTCAGTGAAGTATGACAGAGCATGACTGGTAATACCATGATTCAACTTTTTAAAATAATCTATTGAATAAATATTATTTGCAACATTTTTCCTTTCAAACAAATCTTGCACCTGGAAGGACAGGAGTATCACATGTATGGTCACCACAAACTGTCAACAAATTCTACGAATTCCCTTTTAAACATCAGACAAAAAAAAAATAATTTATGACCAAATCACAGTATGCTGCTATCATGTTCCCTGCAACTGAAAGTGTTTATGATAAAATCATTGTAGTGACCTGTTCAAACCTAACATTATGCATCAATGATGATGCTCCAATGTGATGCTGGGTCAGGGCTTCATATTAACTAACCACTGTAATCCCATTAAAAGCCTTTATACCTGTGGTAAAATCCATGAGTAGAGAGGATCATCAGTGGCAGATCTTGCTCTCATCTTATTATTTTGTTTTTTTCATTTGTCAAGCCTTTCTGTGGTTACACTTTTTTTTTAATCATATAAATTATAATTTATAGCCTATATTTTTCTCTGCACACATCGATGTCAACCATAGTGAGGCAGGCCAAAGTTACTAAAACTTTTGATTATGACAGCCAAATGGATAAGGAGGGAGATGACAATGATGGTGATGACACACTAGTACTCTGTCCGTGTTGTTCGCGGTTAGGCATCCACTATTTTCGCGCGGTCTCCTGTTGTTGTTTTTGACTTTTTAGACAATCCAAGGCGAGTGTCGGGAACTAAACTTTGAAAGCTTTTGATTTTCTCATCTCAGAACGACACCCAGCTGAAACATACTTTGTTGTAGTCATTTAGCAATATTCTTTTCACATGATCATCATCTTACCTTCAACTTTCTGTTGCACTGGTATCAACTTTTGTAACGCTGGGAAGCCAACGTTGCTAAGCCGCCATGATGTGTCGTCCCTAACAAAGTCATGTTGCAGTTACGTAAAAGCTCATAGATCATTTGTCAATATTTTTAACTATATCTCCTTAGATTTTTAAAAAAGTACTTTTAAAAATAGCATTATTTTATTTTGAAGCATATTTTTCTTTTGTATCGGAAAATGTTGTCTTTTGTTATTTATCCAACAGTTTCTCAAGTCTCTTTGTAACTGCTATCCTTAGCGCCATCCTAGTGGTTATGATCAGACTTGTTGATTTGTTTACATCGAACTGTTGAATATTCGGCACCTTTCTCCAAAGGTATAAGTGTGTATTTGACAATGTACCTATTTTTTATATCTGTTTTATTTATATGGTTTTTATGGCATTGAGCAATATAAGGCAGCGTCATAACTTACATTATTTCGGTTATTGAAACTACAAAACTCCCGAAAATCAGTACAGGTACCTAGACCGCTAGTGTTTTAAAAGGAAACTCGAGGAAAGGATTCACATACTGGTCCAAAAGCCTTACCAAGTTTGATAACTGATGCAGTCCACACAATATTAATTTATATTGAGATCTCAAAATCTGGTTCCCCTCAAAACTGTCATGACTAAAATATTGAATCAATGAATTGCAGGTCTGCCAGTCGGCTTGCCCAAATGCAGTTAGATGCATCCTCGCCAAGAAGGAGACAAAAGTGCCATCCTCAGATCCCGTTAAAATTGATATACTTATTCGAGAGAAGCTGACATGAAGGTAGATTATGCAAGAGTTGAAAACTAGCTGGAGTCAGGCCTACTTTTTTAAAGAAAAGAAACCAAGTATCAGGTGAATGACAAGACAGCTTACATAGTAACAATTATTGTTGACATTGTTGTGTGCAAGATTTCAGACAGTTTGGCGTTAATGGCTTTGAGAAAACATATGTAACAGATAAGATTCAGCTTGTCAACCAGTTGTGTTACTGTGTGTTAGTATAACTTCATTTTATATTTACTTTCATAGTCAACATCAGGAACACTTTTTTCCTGTAGTTCATCATAGGATAATCAAGTCTCTTTCATCGTCTAGTTTCATGTAGTTTGTGTCCAGCCCAGGATTTTCACCATCATTTTCTCTTTTCTGGCTGTTGTTTTCACTTGATTTTGAGCCAGTCTTTTCAGTTACTCTGTCCAGTATTTCTGTGTTGCTTTTAATCTGCATCAAGATTTCCTTACCTGAGCTGTGTCACTTGGTTTATTATCCTGCTGCAGCATTTTCCTGTATTCAACAGTACTTTTTCTGTCACCTCTTACAGAGCTCTCTGTCTTTTTTTCCAGAAATTTCAGTAGCTACACTGTTGGTAATTTATGGCTCAGTTTAATCTAGTAATACTAGGACTGGTAGTAGTGAATGAAGATTTTCTTGCGGGTAACTAAGCAAGGGAAGTCACCCGAAGACCAAAGGGATATGACAGAATGAGCCTGTATCTGTGTATGTGGTTGATTTGGGATAACTTTCTTTTAAAAGCTGCCCAGGACAGTCATAGGTGGGGTGGGTTTTTTGTTTTTGTTTTTTTCTAAATCAAGCGACGATGAAGGGATTTTTGGTTTGGTGGTGGTGGTGTTTAAGCAGGGTTCGCGCTAGGATTTTTTAAAACCGGTACTGCGAGTTGCCATTTCAGAGACATCTTGACCAACTCCCCCAAAATCGGTCCCCAGAAAATAAAATCTGGTACGTACTGTGAACAAAACGAAACTAATCAGTGAGGGGGTGGGGGAGGGGGGGATTGTTGGGCAGCAAAACTAAATCTAAATTGAACGCGAATCTCTAAGACTTTGACTGCCGTGCTGCTTGCTGCCACTCCCTTCTTGGGCATGAAGCCACGAAGGAAATAGGATTTTTTTTCTAGCGCCTGTGCCACTGTCCGTGTCAGTCTGTTGTTTTGCATGGCATCATTCGTGTGACTTATATTCTTTTTTCTTGTTTCTATGCTTAGCGCTCATCTAGATCTTTGTTCATTTTAGATTTGGTTTTCGACTCTTCTCTCTGAAAGCAACACGCAAGTTCATAGTCATAGACCCTCGCTTTTCGCTTTTCGTAAGAGCAGGCCGTCGTGTGCCGGTTGGCACGGATTACATTTACAAAACTGCATACACACAGGGACTGGATGTGAAAAAGCACAGGAGTGCTTATTCCATTATCCTCGATATAAAAGATTAAAAGAATACAGAATAAATCAATCTAGGCCCCATTTACTCAATCAGTCAATGTGAATGGAAGTCGCTGTCATGCCGAGAAGAGCGCGAAGCTCTATTCTTTCACAGTAAAGCTTGTTGTTCTGCGTGCTAGGCTAATGAGGCTGGCGCTAAAGATGTTCGTCGGAAGGGGTGGGAAGGGGTAGGTGCGGTAAGCACAGTACAGGCCCATGACAGACTGTCAGAAAACGTCACTTCAGACTTTTTTTTTTGAGACGGAAATCTAATCGGTCACAGGCAAACAGAACCGGTACGCGGTACCGGCTGCTTCAAAAATTTTCGGTATTCCCTGTTTACAATCGGTAAAATACCGACAATTACCGGTTATCGCGAACCCTGGTTTAAGTGTTTTTGGTTGTTGGGGGGGGGGGGGGGGGGGTTGTTTTGTTTGTTTTTGTTGTTGGGGGGGGGGGGGTTTAAGGGGGAAGGATACTGGATAGGGGGTGTGTTGTTTTGCAGGAACTTTTATTTTTCATCCAGCAAACCTTTAAAGGTGTTCCAGATGGGTAGTAATCTGTTTCAGTTCTTGAGCATTCCCCAGTATAACAGTAATGCCATGGTGATCACAGGAATATGCTGGCACTTCTATAGGAATATGCTGGCAGTCTATCTTATCTTGAAATCACAGTGAGACATCAGTAGATGCAAACTAAAAGTGGAGATTATTTTTACATTCTATGCCAGATTTTCATACCTTGTGTGAAGTTGTTATATCGTCAGCCATTATCTGACTTCTGCAGAAGTAGTCCTTAGACAGTAGATCAAGGTCCTGCTAGTGACATGTGTTCATTGCACAGTCTGCACTCCCAGAGACATACATGTGTGTATAAATGTGTATAAATAATTTATTTAAAAAAACATGCTTCCACCAAGGCTCCAGTCCCCCCCCCCCCCCCCCCCCCCCCCCCCCCCCCCCCCCCCCCCCGGTACTCATTTACTCTCTGAAACCTTTCTCCTCTCTCTGTTGCCCCTCCTCCCTCAGTCACACACACACACACACACACACAACACACACACACACACACACACACACACACACACACACACACACACACACATCAGAAATACAACTGTTTATGATGCACACAATGATACACACATATGCATGTGTGCACGTGAACGAACGCACGTACATTCACACACACACACGATACACACGTACACTCATACATGCACACACACACACATGCACACACACACACATGCACACACATACACACACACACACACGCACACACACACACACACACACGCACACACACACACACACACACACACACACACACACACACACACACACACGCACACACACATACACGCACATATACACACACATATAATGATATACACCAAGTTAGAAATGCAGTCATTTGGTGTTCTTCGTATTTTAATAGCACACAGTACAGGTTTTATTTCAAATCTGACTCAAAACATGTTTTAAACAAAAAGCAATCAACCTGAAAGAGCATGAAGTGAAACAGCTGCGAAAAGGGACATTTCTTGAATAAAATAACAAAAGGATGAACAGAGATTACTCTGTAATTGTGTGTGAAGTTTATCAATGCACATCTATCAGTCAGAGAACAGGTACCACTGAAGTAGTAAATTAGAACACAATGTCTTAAGATTTCAGAAGCTATTTTTTGTTAGACTTTATCCTGATTATCACAAACACCTCTTGTGCCACCCATGCACCTGTCAGTGTTTCCATCTTCCTGCATTGAAAATAGACTGATTTTTGGAGTTGTTTTTTTATACTTACAGTTTTAAGAACACTGAAATATTGCACAATTCATAACTCACACTCTGTGCTGTAACTAAACAAAGACTATTTGTTTAATAATTGTATAATTTATTCATTTCAGAGCACTCAGCATGTCTGCCAGGCCACGTCCTGTAACAGCCACTGTCACCAAACCCCCGTGGATGCAGGTCCCAGAAGCCGATGCTGCCATGTACAGACGTTACTCCTTGACCTCCAATGGATCAACAGCGTCATTGACTTCAGTCCTAGACCATGACAGTTATGTCAGTGAGCCGGATCAAGAGGAGGGTAAAGGCGATGGCACCTTTGATCAACAGCTCCCTAACAGTATGGGGGATGCCCAGTCCAAAGTCCACTTTGAAGAACAGCCCCAGCTAGCAAGGTGTGTTGGTGTGCACATGGCTTCCGTTCATGCAGCTGTGATCAGTGTCAGTTTGTCCCCTGTTTGCAAGCAGAAGGTTGTGTTTGAAAAATGAAAAAGGAAGAGCACACAACTGAAAAATAATGTACAAAATCCAAATGAGGAAAGGTAAACAGTGAATCACTTCTTGTTCCTGCAACAGGGGAACATACAGTAATGAATGGATATTTAAGTAGTTGTATGAAGGAAAAAATTGTTAACATAAAATAACTTCTCACTTTTTAATTGTGAATGTAATGTGGGTAAGGAAACAGATCACCCAGAAATTAAAAAAATTAAATTGTTACAAGGCAGGGTTTGGGCAGGTTGTGGTAAATAACATTATGATTTATTCTGTCACTCATGACTCATGAGTGTTAACTCCTTTTCAAAAGTCCTCAAACCTTATGGTGATAACATTTTGGCATGTTATTCTTTACACATAAGACACTTACATGATAAATGTTTTCATGCACACACAAAATGACATTAACAGTTCTGCGGCCTGCTAAAACTACTAACAAAATGTGATATCAGAAGGAAAAAAATATGGAAAGAACCACAAGAAGCATTTTGTATTTGTATTTTGTACCATTTTATGTCACAGCAGATTTCTCTGCATGAAATCCAAAGTCAGTGCCCACCCTTTTTTTTTTTCTTTTTCCTGCATGCAACTGTATTTGTTTCCCTATCAGAGTGGGTTTTTTCTACAGAATTTTGCCAGGGTTAACCCCTGGCAAAGAAATTGTTAAAATCTGCATGTATTTTCTTAGGGGATCTAAGATAGCAGGAGGATCAAGTGTGTCAACAGCATGAATGGTCAGTTTAATTGACTGATATTAGTGATAATAATAAATGTAAATATTATAAAGGGTACTCTTTGGTGTCTTTGTTTAGATATATCTAAAGTAACTTTTTCATTGTTTTCTTGGTTGTTAGAACATCTACATCATGTTTGATTATTGCTTTGAGTTATTGAAATAAGGGCTTAGGTAGCGTACTAATGCAACAAATTTTTGTCTGTTTTCACCTTGCAGAAAAGTAAAACGACACAAGGTGGATTCTGTGGACAACTTGAGACGTGCAGCTTCAGCAGAATCAGGGCTGTCAGCATGGGAAATCTGGCTGATTCAGAAAGCCAAGGAAGAGAGGAAACAGCGACAGCAAGTTGTGCAACGAAAGAAAGAAGAAAAACAAGCCAGACTTGTCAAGGAAAGAGAAAAACAAATGAAAGAAGAGAAAGCAACTGAAGTGCGACATGAATGGTTACAAATGAAGAAAACGGAAGAAAAGATGAAGAAAAAGATGGACAAGCTGAAGATCCAGCATGAGAAACAAGTGAAAGAGGAGAATGAGGAGCGAATAAGGAGAAAAGCCGAGGAAGTATTCAGAGAGTGGAAGGAGACAAAGCAGCAAGAGGAGAAGGAACGACGCCAGCAGGAAAAGGAGAAGCAGCAGAAGGAGCTGGAAGCCAAGCAGAGCAGGCAGGAGCAGGCTGGAGCAGAAGTACCAGGAGTGGCTGAAGAGGAACAAGAAGAGACCCCAGTCAGCGCCCTCCAAGCAAGTCACAGGTAAGCAGTCTTACTGTATCAGGGGACTCAGCCCAAAAGTTACCTCACTATGCCAGTGTATGTAACCAAAAACAACCCCTGCAGTGTCTGTTGTGAGAGACTTGTTTCCCAGCTGTGTGGATTGATTTTTTTTCATTGTGTTAAAGGGCAATCCATGCGTTTGACAAGTATATACCTGGTTGGTGTCCTTGGTGATGGTTTGGTAGCGGTATAGCCACTGTCCCAGGTACTCGATAGGATCTGAAGGTTGTTTCTGCACAATTTCAGCCAGGGCTAGGGTCAGAGCCTGACCCAGATGCTGTGCAATGTATTTTCCATCCTCAGTGGTGGGTGATGGTGCTCTTGTACTCTCAGACCTGGAGATGTGGGCACTAGTTGGCACCACATCCTCTTCCTTGCCACTCCCTGTTAGGAAAAAAACAGCTACTATTACTGTTGGGTATTGCTGGGTAATATCAAATAAAATTCTCCTTTCTTTATAGTTATATTGCAGGAAAATCATCAAAATGCTTAAAGCAATTAATTATGCAGATATACAATGATGATTGATAACACTCATTTGCAAGCACACACACACACACACACACACACACACACACACACACACACACACACACACACACACACACACACACACACACAGAAATCTCATGGTCTGATTGGAACACCCAGACATAGTGCACAGAGCCTGTTTAAGCATGTAAACAAGACAGATGTATTATTTTGATTTGGGGTTTTAGTTTTGCTGTTAAAAATCATCAAGTTCTTACCAGATTGAAAGATCTCAGCTGTTTCATCAAGTGTAGAACATGCTGTTTTATCAGACACCACCATTTCTTGTTCTCTGAATGTGTTCACTGGTTTGTTCATGCCTGTGATCCTCCGTAGAGTGTCGGCAATGTGCAGAAGGTGTGGCTGAAGCCGATAGTCCTTTGGTTTGTGTCCCAGCTATCATAACACAGAACACACACACGCACGCACACATACATGCACGCACACAAGCATGCATAGGGAACTGAGATATAATTTTTCATAGCGTCACAGAAAACTGCGTAACAAAGGTTTATTGTATAACTGGGAACGGAGTTATAATGGTTTAAAGTGACACAGAAAACTGCATAACAAAGGTTCATTGTGTAACAGGGAACTGAGTAATATTAGTCATAATATGATAGTCATAGTGTCGCAGGAAATTTAGTATTAATGGTTTATAATGTTGCAGAAAACTGAGTAATGACTGAGTAATAACAGTTCATAGGGTCACAGGAAACTGAGTAACAAAGATTCATAGTGTCACTGGAATTCTATTACTGTAACTGATATATAAGTTTTAATAACCATGTATGTGTGCCTGATGTTTAGCAGGGTGGAGAGTTAAACAGGATAGACAAACAAGTAATATATATAGTACACTGATTATTTGTCCTTAGGCTGTATATGATAAAGGTATTAAGATGTCAGAAGCATCCAGAGGAAAACAAAAGGGGAAAAGGAGAGATGATCAGACGGAAAACCCATCCTGAGTGATATATCATATCTTCTCTTGATCTGGTAAAATCCGGTCATGATTGTTTGATTCAGACTAGAGAGGGTCGCAGTTGAACGTGTTATAGGCATGTCATAGGCCTAGAATCAGGGGACTATCATGAGAAAA